>JAGVSP010000243.1:0-152759 GCA_022494985.1 Micrasema minimum | reverse complement strand
CCATAAATTTCGAGAAAATTGAGTAAGAATTCGATTTTTTTTTCTTGAAGAATTTTGCAAATTGTTATTAAATATCATTTATATAGTCCAATTAATACTATCCGTAAAGAAAACATGATGAAAAAATCGCATTTTAATGAGGATTTGTGCAATTTTACTTAATCTGCGGTACTTATGAAAGCTTTTGTGAGATGAAAAAAAAATCTGTTTCAGATTAAAGTCCTTTTAACTACTTCAACAGGCCTAATTACAGAAGGGAACAACGACACAATTACACATTCGACTCCAAATATGATGTAAATTCACCAGTTTTCGGGTTGTACTGCGAGTTTTGTTACTCCATGTATATTACAGCAATAACTATTACGAACATTCATTATTTAAATATTTTATTTGCCTATATACGATTGAATTAACTTTTAATTTTTAGGCCTTTAGTGTTAAGGTCTGTCTATTGACACACAATATCTGTGACGTAACGAGACGTAGGTACCATACCGTGTTGCTTTCCGTGTTCAATAATAATATATCCCAGTCGAGTGAGATTATTTCGAAAACTACCAATATGAAAATTTACAGAACTATTTTTATAATTTTTTTAATGCTCTCTTACTTTGTCACGCAATTTTATTGGTTGGGTGAAGCATTTTCGAGTTTTTTTTTTTTTTTTTTTTTTAAGAAAACGGCCCTTTTTACTTGATTTCTGAAAATTCTGGCTCAAACTTTAGTCCTATTTATCAGGACTTTTGATGTAACCCTTCCTGGACATTTAGGTACTAAATATGCTGAAAAAATATTTTAAAAACATCGGATTTAATATGAGTAAGAGCGATCGACATCCGAGCGTTTTATTTAGACTGGACTATATTTTTTAATTTTTATATATTTGTTAAATTAAGTATTACATAATAAACTTAAAATCTAGATCGCGCCAAACAAGTTTTCACGGAATAATATAGTAAGTACGTCCCGTCACGTCATGGATATGTGGTATGTGGGAATAGATCTGTAGAAAGCGGAAGGCAAGGATACTAATAAAAAATGAAATCAAAATAATATAGGTATACCATTTAATACACATTGGTTATATCAACTAGATGCTTCGTTTAAGCACAATAATAATCCACAATAAATTAAAGAGATCTCTAAATCTACCCATTGATTATTCCGAACCAAAAATAAAATGACAAATATCACTTAGGTACTGTAGAAAGTGAAAAATACATGTTTTGGTTCAAAGGGGAAAATTATTTTCAATCAAATTCAAATTAGCTATATTATGAATGTGTAAAAATACTTAAATGGCAAATACTGGGTTAACCTATGACTGGCTTACATAAGTCATTGACTAGCCTATGACTAGCTTACATAAGTCATCGGCTGGGAAAGAGAAGCTCTTTCCTAGCCGATGACAGGTCTAAGCCCTGTAAACGCCTAGATAATCCGTATTCGTTTCCAGAACTTTTTTTTTGTTGAGATTATTGCAAACAATACCTTTGAGATATCAGTATTCTTTTAAAGTGATTTTGAATAGGGAGTAGAAATACCTAATGCTTAAAATTCGGAAAGAGACCAATAAAATATTAAAAAACGATAGTTACTTATTTATTATCATTATTTATTATACAATATCTAGTAATTTAAACAATAACAATCACCCTAAAGTATTTGCTATATTATTACAGCAAAATGAAAAATTTATTATTCATGGCGGCCTCCTTAGCGTAATGGCTAAGACGCTGGACTCACATACAGAGGTTCCGGGTTCGATTCCCGGTGAGAGCACAAAAATTAAAAGTTATTTTTCTCAAGCCTGTGTGTTTGTGACGTTGTTCTTCTCTGTAATCAGGCATCTTGGCCTGTTGAGGTGGTTTAATAAAATAATATTAATACAATAAATAAAATTGTGTTATTGTTTATAGTTGATGGTAAAAAATTCGAAACTATTTAAAAGTAAAGATAACTAGCTTTTTCCAAAACAATTTATTATTTACCGACATAATGTAAATTGGTCCAAAATAATAACGTACCAAAACATAATAATAAAATACACAAACAATACAAATAAATAACTAATATTGTTTGTACCTAATACTAAATCACCTTAAATGCCATAAAACTATAACAATAAATTATGTAAAATACAAGGACATATAATATAAATATAAATATATTAATAAAAATATTTAATGCATAATGTGTAGGTATTACAGATATAATTTGTTTTTATTAAAATGTTGGAATGTTACAATGTACTTAAAAGTAAATCAAAATTTAAAACTGTATTTGATAGGCTATTATGTAATTTTTATCACATTTATGGAATACTATTAGATTAAATATTTTACATGTAAATACATTTTGACTAGGAATAACAAATAAGATTTTTCGTTAAATTAAATAATATATTTTTTATTAAAAATACATAAGATACATATTGAAATTAAAATAAATTAAATGAACCTTAAAAAAGTTTTAATTTTCTAACGAAACAATGGTTCTACCCGGTTAATATTATCCTTTTCGGTTTCCGGTACAGTATTTTATAATACGTAGGTACTCGCTCTATTTTTTAATGCTTTGAAAGTACAAGTGTACGTTATTTTTGTAATGTGAGTTATGATTTTATTTAACCTATAAACGTGATACTAAAAAAATAATGTTTCAAATATTAATAGTTAACCATTCAAATGTTGGATACAGAATTGATGTACTTTATAGATAATATTACAATGTAATTTATTTTATGTTAAATACATGAAATAGATAAATACCTTCCTAAAAATAAAAATAAAATACCAAGAAAAATCACTAACACATAAAAAGCGTTTTACTTTTTGCTAAAAATAAAAATGTGGAAGAATAATCAACTAAATATAATATTAATGCGATGTAATAACTAGATAATTAAATGTAGTGAAGTAACACTCCTCTTAAAAATATTACGAAATTATTGAAAACGTGGAAACTAAAATAAAATTGCACTTCAACTTAAATTAAATCAATTGCAGTCTTATAGATACAAGGTTATTTTTACTTGATTTATTGTTAATCACTTGGTTTATATTATAATTATGTACATTTTTGGTATATGGACTAGAAATCATGTGTGTTTTGTGTATTTAAACTAAAATATTAATTTGACCAATTTACGCCTACTCAGATAAATACATACAAGAATTTTCTTGCTTTTAAAATTGAGACACAAAAACTCGACAATATTCGACAAGTTACTCTTCGTTTACAGTTATTTTACCTCTGACAGCTATGTTTTATTTTTTTTGGACTTAAAACTACTTAGACAGTTTTGAGATCAGCTACTTAGCTTAATCCATAGCCCGTCTAAGGCACTGCATTGATACACTAAGTGCATTGAATCTTTATCAGTTGTTTCAATACGAAACACAATAGCTGTCAGAGGTAAAATAACTGTGAACGATGAGTGTCAAGTGTGCACATTTACGACTTTTTTCTCAGTAAAATAAAGATAGCCATCATTTATATTTTAAAAAGTGTTAATTATAAGATCAAACTTTAGAATTTCAGAAACGTCCTGTTTTCGCAATAGTTTTCCAATAAAAGTAAAAACACAAATTTCTGAGAATAAAAATCATTTCGAAAGTATGTAGCGAAAACGCTTAAAAATTATACTATAGAAAAATGGAGAAAACGTCAAATTTTTGTGCATACAAGTATGTTTTGAATTTTGTGTTTTTTTTACGAAAAATTTATTACCCATATTTTATTGCTTTGTAAAAACTCAATACGTAATTTATTATTATAGTAAGGTAGTAAGACGAGACACGAATCTTTGTGTTGTTGGGGTTTAAAAAAATGGAGATATTAATTTTTAGTGTAAGTTTTAGTTTTTTTTTGTATGGGTTTTGCTTGAAATGAGAATCTATAAACGATTTTGGGCGCTATTTTATTTGAAGAAATTATAAAATACTTAATAAATTATTTCAATAATATATTATACCTACATGCTTTGAACGAAAAACTGTGCGACTGGAAAGAAGATTCCCTTAGATATGTAGGGGAAAATATAATATAGCACCAAAACTGGCATAGCTCTTTTATACACCGTAATTATTAACTATGTGCTAAAAATAATAGCTATAGAGCGTGTTTAAATAATAATCTTTATTATATGCTGCAAAATCTTAATACCCTCACACCCTCACGTTATTTGTTTTTTGTCCCATTTTAATCCACCGATCTATAGAAATAAAATAAAAATATTGGTAAATAAGAAACGGGTATAATTATTTAGTAAATTTAAAGCTATGAAATAATTTTTCTTTATATAAGAACATAGTGACACGAAATAAAATATTTGTTTTTATTAAAGTAGGTAAAAATAAAATAAAATAAAACGAATACAAAATATATCGTACGTACCAAATAGTAATATTTCGTCACTGTTTTCTATCATACGAGTTATTGAAGTACACAAACATACATACACACATTTTGAAAATCCATTCTGATTCCCGCAGTCTTTTCCCATCACAGTATAAAATGAATTATCATAATAATGTTAACAGCATAATAATTAATAAATTTTAAAATCAGTAATAGATAAAAAACTTATTGTAGTGTTGACACAAGCACCTAGGACAACAATTAAGTGCGTTTGTCTTGTACGTGATTCGATCGTTAGAAGCATTTTGTACGTTTTCTATAATTACGTCTAAACCACAAGTACCTATTAAATCTATAGCATTTTGAATTCATACTTTTACACTTTATCACCAGACATAATTCTGCATTTTGCTTATTCATTTAATGTCACTTTCTCTTTGGGTATGATTTCCCTACCTTTCTGACTTCTTTTTTTAATTTTTCACAATTAACACCGGTTTTTTTTGGTCTATTCGTTTTCAGAAGCTTCTTCCAGTTCTTGTTCCGAGTTGGCCTGCCCTCGTTTTCTCCAAGACCCTGAAGTGCAAACGCCATTTCCTCTCCACCACTGATTGATGTCTCGATAGCTTTTGGGCTGAATGTCATCATGCAACATGGCGCACACGCGACACCAGAAGTATGTGTTGATGAATGTGCCTGTACCCTGCAGGGAAAAAAAATATTACATAAATTTTTAAACTAACAAAAAAAAAACAGCGAATAGAAGAATAAATTGAGCGAATCCAATTGTTTATGAAAAAAAACTTTTGGTTGTCTGTAAATTCGGTTTACGGACGATAATTTTACGTGATAACATCATAAGAAAACATTTATGAAAAATAGCATACTTTTATGAATTGAATTGAATTATTATTACTGAATTATCATTATTTTGTATGAAACAAAGCAGGAGTTAATTGGAAATTTTAATTTTTTCTATAATTTTTTCATTTTTTTTGTTTTTTCTTCTTGTGTGCTGCTGCTGTCTCCCTTCTACTCGTACGCATCGGCCGATGGAGTGGAAGAGAGATAGGTGCGTCACAGACCGAACGCTTAGGCCGATCGTGCCTCTCTATCGCTTGTTGCGCGCTCTCGCTTTCACACTCGGCTCAGGCGGAACGTGACAATGAGTCATGTTTATTCATCGATTTATTAGACGTTATCACGTCAAAAAAAAATTGCTTCAAGCTTGCCAAAAGAGACGAAGAAGAAATGTTGTTTTATTAAATAGAAAAGAGATATAAGTTAATAGGTATTAACAGCTGTTATCTAAAATTAAATTTACATTGTGTCAAATAATACGTTAAATTTGATACAATCTGATTAATTGTTCAAGAAGAATAACAGATAATGTTGCACAGTGTGTAAAGTTATCAACCGATCAAATAACACTTTCATATTTCATTCACATAATTCGTTTCCGTTGAGATTTTGCAACTTTACTAAATCATTGGTAGGCACATAATCAACAATTAGATACTATTAATAGCTGAAGTTGCAGACTCTTGATAATATATTGATACACTGTTGTGAGTTATGAATTATATTAACTGACCTTCCATTTGAAGTAAGTGTTGTACAGCTCATCGTCTTTGTCGAGTCGATGAAGGTATTCAGCAAGCTCTCTTGGACTTTCAAATTCGTCAACGTGTATATAGGAGTTGTATGGAGCGGCCATTTCATAGTCCTCGGGACGGGCTCCCATCACTATAGGTAGTATGTTCCGACTAAAGAAACAAAAACATAAAAGATGTCAGATATTTTTTCATATTTACATAAAACTTTAATAACAAACACCTAATCTACTACCAATACACACCCAACAGTGCATAAGGCATCTGATCTTTATCAACACCTAACCTAACAATGGTTAAATAAATCTGCCAGCACATACATACCCCTGGCGTAACTCAAGGGTATTTTCTTGGTCATTATTTTTCTCTATGTCCTTTTTACAAGCAAAAATTCAATAAAAGTACCTTTATCTGTACTCACCCTAATCCATTCACGAAGAATTTTTCAGTTATGTAATCTCGGCAGTTGGAGTTCTCAAACGCGAGATAGAACTTGTAATCCTTGTCCAATATATCGAAGCACTTGTTGGCATCGTATCGAGGGCATCTCATGGATCCGCAAGCTCCATAGATATCCACTTGGATGTGTTTACTGAGTTCGTTAGCATACTGAAGTCTGTGATTTCGTGCTCCGCAGTTTGACACGAACCAAGCAACCTTAAAAAATCCAAAACGATGCATAAATGCCATTTTAAAAAAATAAAAATAAAAATAATGGAAACGGGAGGACAGTCAATGCTTTGCAGGAATAACAAAAGAAAGATAGTATAATATGGTATTAAATTTACTGAAATTGTTTGAATTAAGTGGGTATGTGTGATAAACTGTTATTATTTTTGTAATTATTTGAACCGGGTTGTGGTCTAGTGGTTCGAGGACTCCGGATTAGAATCTCTAGGTTATTTCCGACTATTTGAAAGCAGCTCCAAAATTGAAATATTTTAGTATATCAAAAGAACTCAAATCGACGCCTCCTACGTATAATATCGTAACCCACAAAATGCGATTTTACAGGAGGAGCATTTGAAAATATTTTCGTTCATATGCATTGGTTGTAGATACGACAAATTACGCCCCAAAAAAGCCCTTATTATTGGCAATTTTTTTTTTTGTTTTGGTAGATTTAAAGATATAGTTAAATACAGACGAAATCCACCAAAAACTCAAAATCGACGATTTTGTGGGTTTACGATATTATACGTAGGAGGCGTCGAAATGTTTCTTCTTATTAAAAAAAAGTTATTACACTCGAATGATGCATGCATAAACACGAAAATCACTTGAAATATTATTTCAGTGAATCGATGGAACATATTTTTAAATAAATATATTTTTCTTTATAAATAGTTTTACTTTCTTAGAAGCAAAAAAAAACTCTGTCACTTTTATCAAACAATTCTTAGAATCTTAGTTTAAATGTGTGAAATGTAATAAATAAATTAATAAATACCAAAATGTTTATAAACCTGCCATAGTTACAATCATCAGTTTATTTTTTAGATTTGTTTGCATACGTTATCTCATTTATTATTTATTCAGCAGTAATCAAATATTAACTTATCACTCACCAAAAGATAAAAAGCTTATTTGGATATTATTTATCCATAGAAAAATTTCGAGACAAAAAGTAGCAAAAAAAATATTACCAAAAATGTAGTGTGCATTTCTTATTCACCAAAATTAAAAAACTCGCCGTTTTTTTCGGGGAAAATAAAAAATTTTTTATTCCCTTTTTCTAAAAAAAAGGTGGCATATTTCCTGTTTGTTTTATTCTGCGGGGACTAGGATTTGGAGTTACACTCCCTTCAAACGGTTTCACATTTTTTTTCGGGGGTGTATCCTGAAAAAGGCCCCTCCCCCCGTTGAAAAATTGGGGTTTTTAGTTTTTGGGGTGGATAAGGGGGCCCCCAATTTTTAAGGGCCCGGTTTTAGGGAAAGAAAGAAATTTTTTTTATTCAGAAAGAATTCCTATCAAAATTAAGAATTGTGAAATTCATTTTTTTAAAAAACCCCAAATTTATTTTTTTAATATTAAAAAAAAAATTTAAAAATTTTTTAAAACCCTTGATAGAACCAAAAAGCGGAACCCCTTTTTTTTGGAGAAAAACGATCCTAAAAATTAGGTTCCCAAAACCCCATTTTTGGCTTCCCAAAAGCGGACTTTAAAAAGAACCCCTTAAACCCCCTCGGCCCAATTTTTTTTTCCCCGGGCCCTCTAGGTGCCGAAATGTAAAGACCTGGGAATTTTTAAAAATTTGAGGGCCTCAGGTGTTTAACGTTAGAGCCGGGGAAGTTTTTAAAAAGAAAAAGCAATTTTAAATTTTTTTATTGGAAAATTTCCCATCCCTTTGGATTTTTTTGGAAAGTTTGGATTAAATTTTAAATTTTTTGGGGAATTTTTGGGTTTGGAAAAAAAACCGGCTGGATTAAAATTCTTAAATTTTTGGTTTACAGCATTAGCGTTTAAACGTTTTTTGAATTTTTGTAAATTTAAATAATTTACAGGGATTTTCTGTTTATTGAAAAACCTTTTCCCACTTTTCCCGGCCCGCCGTCCAGGAAATCTTCTTTGCTTTGGGGTTTTTGGTTTTTTATAAACTTTTAAAAAAACATGAGATTTTTTCCCCCGGGGGCCCGTTGGGGAAAGGGGACTTTTGGAAAAAATAAATAAATTTTTTGCCAGAACCTTCCCCTTCTCTATGTCCTTTTTACAAGCGAAAATTCAATAAAAAGTACCTTTATCTGTACTCACCCTAATCCATTCACGAAGAATTTTTCAGTTATGTAATCTCGGCAGTTGGAGTTCTCAAATGCGAGATAGAACTTGTAATCCTTGTCCAATATATCGAAGCACTTGTTGGCATCGTATCGAGGGCATCTCATGGATCCGCAAGCTCCATAGATATCCACTTGGATGTGTTTACTGAGTTCGTTAGCATACTGAAGTCTGTGATTTCGTGCTCCGCAGTTTGACACGAACCAAGCAACCTTAAAAAATCCAAAACGACGCATAAATGCCATTTTAAAATTTTTTTAAAAAAAATAATGGAAACGGGAGGAAAGTCAATGCTTTGCAGGAATAACAAAAGGAGGATACTATAATATGGCATTAAATTTACTGAAATTGTTTGAATTAAGTGGGTATGTGTGATAAACTGTTATTATTTTTGTAATTATTTGAACCGGGTTGTGGTCTAGTGGTTCGAGGACTCCGGATTAGAATCTCTAGGTAATTTCCGACTATTTGAAAGCAGCTCCAAAATTGAAATATTTTAGTATATCAAAAGAACTCAAATCGACGCCTCCTACGTATAATATCGTAACCCACAAAATGCGATTTTTACAGGAGGAGCATTTGAAAATATTTTCGTTCATATGCATTGGTTGTAGATACGACAAATTACGCCCCAAAAAAGCCCTTATTATTGGCAATTTTTTTTTTGTTTTGGTAGATTTAAAGATATAGTTAAATACAGACGAAATCCACCAAAAACTCAAAATCGACGATTTGTGGGTTACGATATTATACGTAGGAGGCGTCGAAATGTTTCTTCTTATTAAAAAAAGTGATTACACTCGAATGATGCATGCATAAAAACGAAAATCACTTGAAATATTATTTCAGTGAATCGATGGAACACATTTTTAAATAAATATTTTTTTTTCTTTATAAATAGTTTTACTTTCTTAGAAGCAAAAAAAAACTCTGTCACTTTTATCAAACAATTCTTAGAATCTTAGTTTAAAACGTGTGAAATGTAATAAATAAATAAATAAAATACCAAAATGTTTATAAACCTGCCATAGTTACAATCATCAGTTTATTTTTTAGATTGTTTGCATACGTTATCTCATTTATTATTATTCAGCAGTAATCAAATATTAACTTATCACTCACCAAAAAGATAAAAAAGCTTATTTGGATATTATTTATCCATAGAAAAATTTCGAAATAAAAAGTAGCAAAAAAAAAATATTACCAAAAATGTAGTGTGCATTTCTTATTCACCAAAATTAAAAAACTCGCAAAAGTAAAACATTTAGATAAAAAGATTATAAAAATAAAATTGATTTGAATTAAATAAATATCGATCGACTAAACGATTTACCGAATTGATGGGCCAACAAAATTTTACAAAAGTATTTATTATTTCATCTGGGAAAAAACCCCTTTTTTTTGTCCATTCTCTCTCCGGGATTTTATTATTGATGGTAGGAACCTACTTAATTTAAGACAGGTAACTACTTTCATATTTTTTTCAAGAGATTTCAGATAATATTACCATATTAGTTTATTTGTATCTGCATTGCACTTATCTTGCACATTGCACAAATCTCAAATCCACAAGGAGCCTCGTCAGTAGGCGAGTTTTCATGGATATTTTTGGATTGGGTATAGATTGCAGATTGCATATTATCGTGACTACATTTTTTATTACCTTTTTGGTCTTATTAGTGGCATAGTTCCTGTCCATGTTTTCATTCTGCGTGACGTGAGGATTGTAGTAGTACCACCTTTCATACGGAGTCACTATATCGCTGTCCCTCCTGTAAGTTGCCGTCCAGTTGAACGCGTCTGGGTCTCTTAATGTTTGGGGTGTGATAGGGACACTCCAAGTGGTACAGCATCCAGATCTAGAAAAGTAATGAAACGTTATTATCAGAATGAGTCAGTATCAAAATTAATGAATGTGTGAAATACATAGAAAAAAAAACAAATAATTATAAATATAAATAATAATAAAATAATTATGAATAATAATAAATTGTAACCAGATAGATAGATACCAATGCAGAAACCGGCTCTATTTTTTGAGATGACGATACTGTTAAAGACTGAGAAATTAGCGTCCAAAACGATTTTTGGCTTCTATAGAGCGGACTTCGAAAAAGAATCCCTAGGTTCAAATCCCGCTCGGCCACAACTCGTTTTTTACCTTCTGGCACAGTTGTTTCCGATTTATTAAAGGTAGCCTCGAATTTCACTATTTGAGTACATCAGGTAGTACTATATCGTTAGAGCGTGAACGTTTTTTTAAAAAGAAGAAAAGCAGAAGTTGAAATTATTTATCGGAATCCGCAGGCCTGGATTTAAGCAAGTAGATACCTACATTAAACTTTCTCTCAGCTCACCTGATTTTTCGGCCTCCCGAAATCCGGCTGGATAAAATGATCTTTGAAGATGATAGCATCAGCGTCTATCGCTTCTTCGTGATCAGCTGTAATGGTGCAAGTATTGACAGGGCAAGAGTTCTGTTTATAGAACACGTGTCTCCCCGCCGCCACATTCCACGCGCCCAGTCCGTTGGGCAGGAGAATCTTCTTCAGCTTTGGGTTCTCCTGGTTCGGCACGTACTCAGGTGGGACGAACATGAGCTGGTCCGGGATCCTGTCGTCAGGAGACTCGGAAGGAAAGAGACGGGATATTCTCCTGTTGGTTTGCAGGTCCCTCAGGGCGCTGCCTGGCCTTCTGACGCCGCCCTTCACGAACCATGGACGATGGGGAGGCCTGATGGCAGAATCACCGATTGCTCCATCTAATAGATCGTACTCGGGGACCTTTGTCGCCACTGGTAGAGCCTAGAACATGATTATTAGAAGTCATAAACACCAACTTTATAATTTTTCGTAAATAACATGCTCAATCATTTTATTAAATTGCTTGGAAGAATTTGTGACTGAACTTAATAAAGAAACACGCAGTGGATTTAAAACTGGTCAGAAAGATAATCAACAATAAAAATAGTACCTAGTTAAAATGAAAAGCAGAGTGTTTTACTCTATTGCTTAAGAATTCTTTAGAAAGATAACCATTGAAATCTATTTAAAAATTATATCTCCTTTTACAACCAATATTATGTAAAAGACCTTTTGACTGATCTTCAATAAAATAACATGCAATTTTCCAAAGCATGATTAAAATAAAGCGTTAGTAGTAATAATGATGACTAGTTAAGTGGTAAGAACAACTGAGGATAGGATAGTATGATTAAATATTATACTTACATTTTCTATATTAACAACCTTAATTATCGGCCAAACATTGAGGTCTTCGTCTGATGAAGGAACTATTGGAGCAATGAGGTTGTTTTGCTTCTCTGAATTCCAACGGGTGAAAATTGTGTCCTAAAAATAAGTAATCGAAACATCAAGGTTCACAATTCATTAAAGAAAATCTCAAAATTATTACTATGGCAACTTCGCATTTCACAAAGAAAAATTCACAAAATTGTAAAAACAAAACATAACACTACTCTACATCTCATTAGATCCAACTTTTCAACCAAAGGGGTCAGTAATTTCAATTGTATTTATAATATAAAAGATAATAACTTAATTAATCGTAGATCAAGATTTAATAGAATTGTTTTTAATATAACTAAAAATAAGGTAGTCCGGATAAACTAATAATCTAATTAATCTAATCTAGTGAGGATTAATTGAAAAATAAACACAGCATTTAACTGAGAAACATAATTTTAAGTCAATGAATCGATTTGGCTGACTTAACCCTTAAATGCATACAGTTTCCATTCGGCAACATACCGTTCAAACGAGAATATTTATTCAAATAGTTATGTTATAAGCCCTCAACGCTCACTGTATCTAGTTGGAAACATACCATGTGTAATAATTAGTTCGAGATTTTGCCATAGATGGTTAATCGCTACCGTTTTTACCAGCCGAATGTTTAAATGTCACATTTTTCAAAATTCAGTAGATCTGGGAAGTTCATAATATTTTTTTAAAGTCTATACATAGTGGAATAAAACTTCTTTAAAAATTGTTATCATCATTTTTAATGTAAGTAGAATGTTTTAATTTATAATTATGAGTTTATATCATGAATATTTCATCGAAAATCAGTATTTCAAAATCAGTATTAATCAGAATTTTTCTATTAAAATGTACTTAAAAACCTTGCAATATTTTTTTTATTATTTTTCCCCTTTTCCAATGACTGAATACTACGTAAAAACATTTTTGTTTTTAAAAAAGAAAAAATCATGCATTTAAGGGTTAAGAGTAGCAAATTCTGATTAGAATGAAGTTTGAATTCTGCCTTAAGTTGAAGTGTGAATTTTTTAAAGACGGATGGACTCCACAAGAACAATTATACAAAAAAGATATATGAAGTTATTCATCAAAAATTACCTGAAGGACACTGATCCAGAAGAAACCGAAGCCAAAAAGCACCATCAGTGCCAGGAATACCCTTCGAAGAGAAACTCTTGGTCGTAGCATCGTGCATGACGGTCTTCGCTCCTTATACCATCAACAACTGCCTTGTCCAACAAGGTATTCCCAACTTGATCGAGTAATCAGTTCTATCTTAGACAATTTGGAATCATTTTTAATTTCCGAAACATACCTCAGCTAAAGAAATCCGCCAAACAATTTGATCATTCATTTCATTTCTTAAAATTTGATCATTCTTATGTTCTGTCGTTAATCGTCAAAACATTGGAGCATTCTAATGATATCCTTTTAAAATATTATCAAGTGACTTCTTTTTTTCCCTTTTCAACTTTTTTAACTTTATTTGAATGATTTGTGGATTGTTTCTTTGGTAAGCATTGTGATGTTGGGTATCTTCTTTGCCCTTATCAATTCTTTTATCATTATTTATTGACAATTATTTCCAAATTTCTTAAGACAATATTTTGTACGTGTACTTAGTTTTCATTTTCTATTTTTCTGGAATCTGCAAATAAAAGATTTATTTAAAGTTTAAAAAAAAAGACTCTTTATGTTTGATTTTTAAAAAGGGCCAATATTTTAGTAGCTTTATATTTCAAAGTACTCGTACTTTAACTGTTCGGAAACATCTTATGAGATAAAAATATGATATTAACCATAAATTTTGAACTCCGACTGTATTTAATTTTAATATATATTTTTTTACATAATATAATATAAGTATACCTAACGAAAAACTTTTTTGTATTCGCAATAATTATAATACGAATACTTTCAATTGATTAGTCGAATGTTTTGCGTGATATTTTTTAAATTTAAATTTTATTTAACCACCTCAACGGGCCAGAAGGCCCAATTACAGAGGAGAACAACTTTACAAACACCCAGGCATGAGAAAAATCACATTAATTTTTGTATTCTCACCGGGAATCAAATTCGGAACCTCTTATTATTGCTTATTAGGCATGTTCAATGTTAAATAAATTAATCAGTGTCACTTACGATAGTACTAAAAGTCAAAGCACGTATTGTACTTGGTACATCTACATATTGTTATAATTTGTTATTATTTACGATTTTCCTTATATTTTCTGCATAAAACTCACTAATTACCAACAAGTTAGCACAGTCAACTAGATGGAATAAATTCTAACAATAAAAAACAAATAATTATCACTAGGGACAGGTCCGGACATAGGGACCCCAGGCAGGACAGTACCCCTTTGGATATTTTTACAAAAAAAAACGTGGCGATGTAAAATTACCTTTATTAATTTCCTTTGTTGAATGTAAAATGAAATAATTAATAAAATTAAAATCTCCCTTTTGCTACTTTCTCAAGCCTGTTTGTGACGTTGTTCCCCTCTGTAATTGGGCCTACTGGCCCGTTGAGGTAGTTAAATAAAAGTAAATAAAATAAAATAAATAAAATAAAAAAAATAATTAATTTGCGTGTTATGGTTAGTTTAGTGCGACCTAGATTTAAGTTTACCTATCTGTATCTAAAGATATTGAAATAAATACCGAAAATAATTATAATAAAATATTTTATTATTTGAGTTAGTAAAAACTCTTCAGGTACTTCATGATCATGGTTCAGGTAGGTACCCTCGATTGGGAGCTCAAGGCCTCGGATAGTTTCCGAGGTTTTCCAAGTCTAAGTTCACCCCTGACTTAATATCCTCGCTGCACAGAGCACCAATTTAGTGAAAATAGTGCATACAGGTTGTTATACCGATATTTTATTTTTTAATACGAAATAATGAATTTTTGTAATCATTGTTTAATTTTATTCATTGACATCAAAAAGTGATATTGTTGTGTCCCATTTGAAAATAAAAAACCATAACTGTGAAGGTTTTTTTTAACAGTACCTACCAAAAAAATCAATACATATTTTTCAATTTCAAAGTTCTTTTACCATTTAGGATATTTATAAAAAAAATGGTTTTCGTTGGACACAACATCAGATTGGATTTAATTTTATTGAAACTTCATTCTCTTTTGTTTTTTTTTTTCGAAATTTTAGTTTCTTTACAAGTATTGGTGTAACTTAACAACTTGCCGTGCTTTTTATGAGGACTAGTCTATTGCTAAATCCACAGATAATAGGTTATGAAATTTATACAGTAGGTTAAGATAGGTTGGGTTTAATAAAATAATTTAAATCAAATGGCTATTTAAAATGCAATATCCTTTATAATAGGTTATGAAATTTATACAGTAGGTTAATGATAGGTTAGGTTAAATAAAATAATTTAAAATCAAATAGATTTTGAAAAGCGAAATTTGACAGTACATAATGAAGGCGTAACCCAATCGCGTATCAACCAATCATAGCTTTACGCTTTACTCTACAAACCAGAGAGAAAAAATTTTTTGAAATTTTGACAGCTGCACGGCAAGTTGTTAAGTTACCCCCAAGTATTTTTTTCAGGAAGAACCGTTCATTCTTTAAATGAATTATATATTATGTTTTAGCCACCCTTACAGGCCAGGAGGCCTACTATAGAAGTGAAGAATTAAGAAAAATCATTTTAGATTTTGATGATCGCTCTGGGAATCGAACTCGGAACCTCCAAGTCGTAAGTCACTTACATTACACTACGGAGGCCACCAAATTATTACGCATTGGTACGTCAAATGCAGGGAATCTTGATAATTTGTTACCCGATGATCAGTCTAACACTTTAGCACCAGTCCAAAGAATATGTTTATTTGAAAAACACATTGTAATAAATATGTCATATTGACCCCGATGGGAATAAAACCTGCGCGCGACCTTATGCATGGCAGCCCAACGTGCTACCAATAGCTACGAGGCGCTTGTTTGCAGGACATATTATTATTTTTAAATTCATCACCCTGTATGCATAATTTATCCCTATTGTAAAGTTACTGGAATACTGCATAATTGGAAGATACGATTTAGTGAATTATAACACAATAGTTTATCGTGCTCATTATCGGGTTGTCGTGTTAGTATAACGGGGTTTTGTGGCTATATGGCCATCAGCATATTTACCTACACGGACACACAGCATCCATTATTACGGTAATTTCGTTGGGAAACGGTAACAATAGTAAAAACCAACACCAGATAACGAAATTAATCATTATATTTAAATCCCATAAAATTGATATGAAAAATTCTTTAATAGTACCAATAAACCAATTTAAAACACAGTAAATTTTATGAACAAAAACAATAAAAATGTACCTACAATTTACAACCAAGAAATAATGTAAAAAGCTGTACGGTTCATATTGTTGATTTGGTTTATTCGTAGCAATAATATTGGGTAACTTAAAAAAAAAAAAAAATATTTTCAAAAGATTTTTTTTTGTTTACAAAGAAATACATAAAATAAAAAAAAGAAGTACATTAGAAAAAATAAACAAAAATCCCACCAAGGCATAGCCTGTTTGTGGGTATACTGTGAAAGTCAATGTGAATGTGTTCACACTCTTTCAAGGAGCATGCACGAGGCAAAAGAGAAAAAGATAATTAAAAAAATACAAGATATTGATATATTTATACAAGAAGAAGAAGAAGGGAAATCATTATAAAATATAATATAAAAAATAACGGAGATAATGTTATAGTTATGGTCTTTATAGTACTTTCATGTCACTATTTGTTTTGTTTTAGATCGTCAGGCCTATTATAGTTTACATGGGAAAATTAGGGGCGCATTGAGATACCTCCTGTCGAATATTTACAGTGAGAATTAATCAAAGTCTGCATTTTTCACAGTTTATCTACAATCATCAAGAAAAATGCATGGTTTTAGATGTTTCTGCTATAAATTTATTGATTATTTATTGAAGTCTGGACAATTATTTTATTTTATTTTATTTACAGTTATAATATGACATGATAAAGAAATAACAATAATAAAAATTAAACCAATTAAGTTTCTTTTGTAAAATAAGGAGGGTTGAGGGTTGAGGGGTGTGTGTGTGTGTATGTCAGGGAGAATGGACGAGTGAGGGTGTGTGGGTGTCTGTGGATATGGCAATTACCTACATACATTATTCTCTTCTGCACAGTGATAATAATAAATATATACAAAAAATATAAATACTGAAATTTTGTGTGTTCAATTCTGATTGAGCATCAGCTTTATTTTCTTTTTAATTGAATTAAGCGACGAATTGAATAAATCAATTTCCGAAAAAAAAGAATTATAATTCGAACACGTACGATACAGAAACGAGTTTTGTGAATAATTTATTCGCCTACATATTAATAAACTAAGTGTTATGCAACATTTTGGGTGTGTTCAAATACTTGTACACAAATCTGGATTTATCCCAAGACGGGAGTAGGTATATATTTCATTTTATATCCCTACAGAGATGACGTAGAATTTTTTTTAAATTCTGGAATATGGATAAACCCTGTAAACGCTCGAATAGGGATATAAAATAAAATAAGTGTTATGAGTTATTCCTCCAAAGTGTTTTTTTTAAAGTTCCACGTGCCTTATTTTCAACATTTAAAACGTCTACAATGATAGATAGCTTACTTCAGATGCATAATATTCGCTCTAGATTTTTCACATCGATCGTGCTGGAATTTTCATCTGAGAGAGAAAATTAAGGAAAAACGTTAAACCTTTGATGGAATAAACACTAAAAATTTTAACAACAAATCAACTTCAATCAATCAATTCTTCACTTAACGCGATGTAATCACGACAGTTCAAAATACACATGAAACATTTTAAAAGAACATAATATTATAAATTTACTTAACACTGAACGTTCACAATACAAGTTCGTTCACAGTTCGTTCAAGAACGTTCACAGTTCAAGCTACAAACTTTCAGAATAAAGTGAAAAATGATGGATAACGTTGACAGCCTCTTTTCTTATCAGTAAGATTGCCATCGAATATGATACTAGATATTTATGTCATATAATCACGTTGCTATCGTTATTATTTGTTTATTATAAAAATAAAACAAGGTTATACAACACTCGGTGATAAAATACCTTTGGCGATGTATTTTCCGAAATATTCTCTGTTAATTTGCTTCCTTCTAATCGCACCAAGTGCAGTGAATCTTGATCCATTAAATTATAGCAAGGTGATCAATCGCACGCTTCAACACCAGTCTAAGTATCACATAATATTTTTCTTAGTGAGAAAGACAATATATATCGACGCCTCCTACGTATAATATCGTGACCCACAAAATGCGATTTTACAGGAGGAGCATTTGAAAATATTTTCGTTCATATGCATTGGTTGTAGATGCGACAAAATACGCCCCAAAAAAGCCCTTATTATTGGCATAATATTTTTTTTTTGTTTTGGTAGAATTAAAGATATGGTTAAATACAGACGAAATCCACCAAAAACTCAAAATCGACGATTTGTGGGTTACGATATTATACGTAGGAGGCGTCGATATATTAAGTCAAAAACTAGTCAAGGTTTCTAAAGAAAATACGTTTTTTTTTGTAAAATTCTACGAGAATATTTACATATATTAATTTTAAATCAAAATTAACATATTATTTATTGATAAAAAATTATTAGGTTTTTTAGTTTTTCTCAGATTCGTTATTTTGGTTTGGAAAAGGAGAAAAATATATTTATGCAGGAATAGTTTTAGCTTCATAAAAAGAGGGGATGGAAAAAAAGGCGTAGTTTAGAAAAATATTAATCATAAAAAAAGTAGGTACCTACTTACCGTTTTAAATTTAAAATTTCAAAAATTAAGTTAGATCTATAATTATGTTAATACAAAGGTATTTCTCATAAATAATGTTCTCACAACACAATAATCACAGGTTCCGCGATTCGTCATTTTTTTTTTCTACTTTTATGGGACTGTCACTGGACGGGGTGTGATTAGTGTAATGTTATCGTATTTATAAACCTCATAAAGTTTATCGCGCTTCAGAAGATAACACCTGTCCTGCATCAAGTGGATATAAAATAGCAATATAAATCAATTATTTTCTAAACCTATAATCCTTTTCAATCAAGAATTTTATTTGGCACGTTAAAATGGAATGAAGTTATGAAAAAAGGTAAAGGTCTGAGTCAAAAATAAGAGAAACATACTCGTAAAGGCACTGTTTTTTTTTGCATTATGATTATTTTATGTTGATTAAAATTGTTTACGAAATTCATAGAAAAATAAAAGCAAAACATAAAATAAATTTATTGTTGATAAAATGTACGAAACACATTGAACATAAACGTCTTTATTTTTTGTTTTATTTTTTTGTGGTTTTAGTTATCATTTACTTACTATTAATTTGTTAGAGAGAATATAAAAATATAAACAACAAAAATATACGTATTTACTCTTTATTCTTTTATGTATTTTTTAAAACTAATGCCAATCCATTAGGACTTTTAATTTAAATGAAATTGATAGGTTTAAAAATTTCTTGGTGCATTTTAACGAGCCACGACGACGTTCATAAATATTATGAGGTAATCTTTCAATAACGCGAATAATTCATAAGTAGTAATAAAGGATAATTGCTTTAAAATGAAATGATAACCTTATTAAAATTGAAAGCAAATCAAATTAATAAGTAAATCTTCCTCTGTTCTATTATCCACAAGTAATGATGCCCAAGGCACCTACTGCATTGGTATACCAAATGAAGTATACCTACCTAAAAAATCATCAGTCTGACGCTTTAGTCCCACTCCAAGTCTACACGAAATCTTACAATTTTAGACCATGTAGTTACTTTCATTTAATTTTTTTGGAGTCGATTTTGTAGAATATATTTTTTTTTATTTGACCTATAATTTTCGAGAATTTTTTGCAAATTGTTATAAAATATCTTAATACTATTAATGAAGAATACAAAATAAAAACACCGCATTTTAAAAAGAATTCATGCAATATTGCTTATTCTGCGGTACTTCTGAAAGCTATTATGAGAAGAAAAAAACTAATTTTCAACCCAGATTTATAAGTCATATTACACATACACATTCGACGAAATATGATGTAGATTCGCCAGTTTTCGGGTTGTACCACGAGTTTTGTTACACTATGTATACAATTTTGTTATATTTTGTTTTTAAATGTGTTATTTCTGAGGAAGGCAGTTAAATTACTAATTTTATCTTTCAATTTTTTAAATATATAATTAACTGTTAATAAGCAGAAAACCATAAATGACTCTCAAAATTGTAAATTACTGTGCAAGTGCTAATAATGTACCAAAAGCTGTTGTTTTCTCGAAAATGTCTTAAAAGTTTTATTTTTCCATTGAAATTTTTTTTTATACTTACCCATATAAAAATAAATCACAACGGTCACATTGCTTGAAATAAATTATAAACCACTAGTAAACGTCTACTAAATAAGCAATATTATACTGTTCTAACTTGACAAATATGTTTTTTCTCGGAAAAGGAAATGTTAGTTAAGTATTTGTTTACGTACCTATAAGATATCAGAATTGAGAATGCACGACATTTTTGTGAAAAAGAGAAAATCAGGGTCGAAATAGACTTATAAAATCATATTTCTCTCTACCAACTATTAACTTGGTCACCGTTGGCGTTGGTGACTATTTAACTATCTATATCGCGAAAACTAAGGTGAAAAATGACAACAACAAAAAAAAAAAGTTAGCATCTATGATATTTATATAGGCACATAATAATGATAAATTTATTGTTTTCTAATGGCGTACGAACATTTCTTATCATTTTTCTCATTAGAAATCATTCAGTTTTTATGTATGTATATATGCAGAACCGTTTTGTGATTGTAAGGACTGCGAATTAGAATCACCAGGTTAGATTCCAAAATTTGTTTTCTGCTTTCTGGCACAATTATTTCCGACTATTTGAAATAAAAATATTTGAGTACAACATAAGAACAATCTTTCTCAAATCTTTAATTTTAATTTTAAAATATGAACAAATTGCAACGACTTTTTTATGAAACGTAAAACCAACTCATAATATGTGCAGTTTTGCATACAATTTTAAAAGTTTAATAAAAAAAAGGAATGAAGAATAAAATCCACCTCGTTCCCCTTCCACATACTCCCGATATAATATAAAACATAAAAATTAAGATAAATTGAAAGTTAAGTTGTTATAAAATGTTTTTATACAAAAAACAAAAACTATTTTATGAAATTATGGAATTTATTTTGTTGCATTGTCATGTAGGCATGGTATCTAGGCCGATAATGAATAAATAATACCTTTTCCGACCCTGGTGAACTAGTTGAAGGATCAGTCGTTTTGTGGTAGATAAGAATACCGCTAGTGAATAATACTTGTTATATTTACATATACCTACCACGCCGCACAGCGCCGCGCCGCGCTGCGCCGCGTAACACAACTCGATGTCCGAACGGGAAACAAGGAAAACCACGTCATATTTGGATTGATTTTGTAATTTAATGTTTTATGTCAATCAACATGCTTTGAAACCCTTGCGGGTTGACATTAAAATGTGTAATTATAAGTACATAAATCATGATCTGGTTAGACATAGAATTGTTAAGATTTGTACATGTATTACCTACTGTTTCTCTGTTGGTTTTCCAAATAAAAAAAAATAAATAAAAATAAATAAAGTAACCAACTACTCACTTTTGGTAAGGAGAGATTTAAAAACTTGTTTCTTTAACAGCAACATCATTATGTAGGGAAATTTTGTTTTAAATTCTGACTATTCTAAGAGGAGGTGAAAAAAATCCCGCGTTAGTTCTATTCGACCCACAGTTTCGAGGAAATCGAATTAGATTTTTTCTGCTTAAAAATTGTTATCAAAGCCAAGTAGGTACCTAAATACTATAACAAAAAAATAACAAAAACAAATTCTGAATTTTATTATTTTTTGCAATTGGACTTCATAATAGTATTTATGACAGAATATAAATATTAAAATATTATAAAGATATGAAACATTAGTTTGCATGACCAAAATACTTAAATTAAAGAAAAATAATTCTAAGGAATCAGAAAATTAATTATAAATAAATCAAATTACTCCTGCTGCAATGCCAATGTAACATTACTTCGCTTTAAAACAATATGGAAATGTTCTATATTTTTTTTTGTGTGAATAGTAGTGAATATTTAAAGTTTTCCGTGAAAAATATTAAAATTAAAATTTCTCTTCAAAAAATATTTATCAAGGGGCCAGGAGGCCCAATATCAGAGGAGAACAATTTCACAGACACCCAGGCTTGATAAAATTCTTTTTTTTTTTTGCTATCGCCAGGAATCGAACCCGGAACAAGCGTCTCAACTATCTCAGCCGTTTCGCTACGGATGCCGCCAATGAAATAAATACATTTTTGTATAATTTAGATATTAATTCATTATTCCCAAATGCAGTGTTCAAAACTAATAGTTAAAGATATGTAGAAAATTTATTCTAATATTTGTTCTTCTCTATAAAATAAGTTTTTAAGCATTAGGATAATTCATTTTATTTGGAAAAACATGTAGGTATTATTTGATAACAAAAATGTAATTTTTTATAACTTAAGTAATTTTGCGGAGTAAAAAAAAATACAAATATTAAGTAATGAACGTATCTAAGTTTTATGCACTTACGACTTAAATAAATATATAGGTAGTTACATAAAATTAAAGCATTATCCATTTAATTTTTACTCGCGAACGAGTGGAGGTTACTGCAAAATAATGCAATAGGTTAATTTTGGTAAAATTTTAATCGAAATAACGACTGACCGAGTATTGAAGATTTGTAATTAAGATTTATTCTCAGAAATTAATAAGAATAATGAAAATATCATACTCACATTGAAATTAAAATTATCTTCACAAATCTTTAATCCCCGTTTGAGCACAAGTCACATGACACGATAGAAAAATCACTCAACACTAGATTTGGAAAATGGCTAAGATTTTCACTTCAGAGCGTCCATTTTCCTTTCAATGCGCAAAGCTTAGATGCCGGCGATTTTATATTTTATATTAACAGTTCATTTATGATTATTGACATTGTAGATACCCTTTGGAATTCAGTGAGGGTGTGACAGGCGAAGTTTTGGGCTATCAGCATCTCTGTATGAAAATCCATAAGGAACCTTCTGCACGGGAGGCGCATGCGTCAAACATCCCCTATACGAAAGAAGTTCAACCCCAAATGTATTGTAGCGAGTTGGTACCTAGGTACATAATTACGATTGTTGTGTATAATATATATATATTCGTGTATATCTACAAATATTTTAATCTTCAACTTCACAATATTTATCGAAAGTTTCGAAGTCGTTATTTTTAAACTATAATTGAATGTACCTAACTGATTCAGATTTAAAAACATTTTTAGAAAAAAAAAAAAAAAACAGAAATTCGTTAGAAAAAAATACAAAAAACTGCAACTGCCTACTGGATATTGTTTTTAATACCACTTACCACTGTCCACTGTTACTGAAAAGTATTTGTTGGAAATTTCTGGTGATGAACACTATTAAAAATAGGCTCTATGTTTTTTATTACTCGAATATTCAGATATTTTTTATTACTATTTGTGAGACTGAAAAGCTATTTCGAAAAAAATACTGTTGTAATAATAATAAACAAGTTTGTCTGTAGACAACTTAACATGTCTCTGCTGTAGACTTCTTTAATTTTTTGTGATAGATTAAAAAAAAAAATACTTACCTACCTAGGTATTAATAATGTTACTTACTCCATATAAAATAAGAGATATCAGCTTTAGATTAATATTATTATAATGTTGAACGAACTAAATTTTAATTTTTAAACGGAATTACCATATGTCTTTTTTTTTTTAACAATTTTTTTTATTTGTGCAGATTGTGACGTCACAATTCAAAATGGCGGAGCGTCATGGCAACCCCCGCCAAGGTCAAACTGCCGGCTACGGAATATGCTTGGGAAACGATGTTATAATGAAACATACAATACATTGTCATAGCTATCAACAACTAAATAATTCTTATAATGCCTTGTGCCTGGCTAATAAATTATTAACAAGTCTTTTGAGTGGAATTAATACGGTCGTAGTTTTCTCTGGGTAGTTCCTATTCATTTATGGTGATAGTTAAGTGAAGACGCTAGAGTAAAAAGGTCACATTGTTTATTGAATCAGGTTAATTTGGATGTATTTATCATTTACCACATCTTTGCTATGTGCATTTTAAAAGTTTTACGACAAGAAGCACTAGTTTTCCACATATCGTTTAGAAATGAAATGCAGTAAAGAGGATTTATATTTTATTGAAGTAATTTTACACCCTTTGTCACTTTTTCCTTGTTTTTTTCTTAAACTCGTACAATTAGTTCCGTAAATGAAGTCTTGAATTTTCATCATGTAGGTACATGAAACTTTTTAAAAATTCATTTCTGGGTATTTTCACCATTGTCCCAGCACTAATAATAATTACCTATCATTATTATTCGTAATACTGAAGTTAGGCATTTTGCGGCGTACAGGCGCAGCAATATAGTAGAATTTTACAATGAATCTAACTAACTAACTAACTAACCATCACGCCATTTCCCCGAAGGGGTAGGCAGAGAGGATAGAACGCCACACCACTCTGTCCTGGCACACTTCTCTTTGCTTCCTCCACATTCATACATCTCCTCATGCACGCACGTCGATTATTCCGACTTCTTACAATGAATCAAAGATTTATTTCTTCTTTTTAAAACTGACTTGAAACAACGAATATAAATCGAACTTTAAGAATAATAGAGAAAATGTTACGACAGAATAAAGAAAAAAGAAAATACTTATTTTATTTTCAAGAAAAAAATCAACATGATATTGAGAACCATGTTTCCACGTGTCATCTTTTATTAGGAAAAATGAATCATAGAAGGGTTTTTTGTTTTTTTTTAAAAGTAATTTAAAAAAACAAATGTTCTTCTATATTATCTTCGATAGAGAAATAAAACAAAATAAATTCGGAAAAATAATGTCAAGCTGTCAGGGATATTTTTAAGACTTTTATTCTTCCAACGTTCCCAAAGGTACTACCAGTAAAGTTGGTAGACAATGCCATGACCTTTGATAAAATTAATAATGTCAAAAACATTAAACCGCTTTGTGTCAATTTTCGTTTTAGTATCTTTTAAAAACATTTTTTTACATCTAAAAAACAACAGTTTCTAATAATCAAGATTGGCTAATGTATTTGTCCGCCTCGTGGTATGGTGGTTAGCGCATTGGACATGTTCGATTTCCGACAGGGTCAATAATTGATTTAAATGTGTTTTTCTACATGAAAATATTTCGTGTTATGCGATTCCTTGGATTAGCTCTGAAGCGTAAGACTGATCATCTTATCTTCACGAAACAAATTATTAAAATTCACTGCACTTGGTGTACCAATTAAATATCAATTAAACACATCTACTGGTTTGTTTACTTGTAATTAGTTGGAAGATGTTAATACCTAGCAATATGTACGTAAATATTTTTTAAATGCAATCGTATTTGATTTTTAAGTAAAATAAGGTTTTTATAATAGAAAGTTAAATAATAAGAGAGCCCAAACGCAGTTTTTAAATCATGTCATTGAAGTCAAGTGATGTTTACTATGTTGGTGGATTAGTGCATTGGGTACCATGACTATAATTATTCGTCATATTGAAATAATTTGCATTATTAAAAATATTATGACGGTGTAATGCACGATAATCAGTAGGTATCTACTACACAAACATACTTGCACCAGTACAGAAGACCGCATAAAATATGCGAAAATGTAATCAAAGAAAGTAGCTCAATCTTTTTGTCGTATAACACACATGGCGAGAAATTCACAACATTCGCAGAACACTCATCGTAAGGAATGGAACAGTATTGCAAATGAAATATAATACCTATGTATAGCCCATTTCCTTTTTCGAATTGTTCAGCATTTTGTGTGAACGGCACGGTACGCACAAAATAGGCCTCATTGTTTCTGGAGGCAGAAAGCTGCCTTGATATTGATACCTACTCAGACACAGCACAAAAATTTGTTTCGTAAAGTACATTTAAATTTACAGATAAACAATTTATTATCAACTCACTTTAACGTGTTTTCAAAGACTGCAGTTATTGAATTCCGATTACTATCCGAAGAAACCACATCCTTTTGCAAGGACATTTCCAAGGAAACTGAGAGTTACCCAGAAAACATCATAATATATATCTTATTAATCTTTTGGATCCTCCACTTTACCTATATCATTCCGCTATATTAATCAATAGTGTTGGCCGTTAAACCCGCGACTGTTTGTATAAGGAAAAAAATACCTGTAAGTCATATATACAGAATGTAACACGGCGCTGAGCAAATATTTTGAAAGGAGTGTGATTTGCATTGACAAAATATAATTTTACGAATTCTGTAAAGATTTTTTGAAATTGTACAATACTGAATGTAAAGAAAACTTACCTATATATGATAAACTATTAATAACATAACTAAATTTAAATGAAAAAATTATCTACCTACCTAATCCCTAAAAATATATAGTTTATAATTTAAGTTTTAAGAATGAAAACTGTAAATATTATGAATTAGTTGAGGATTTCACGTAAACAATAACAATCAGGATAAAATTTTACTATTATAAATTTATTTTATTTTAAGTCATGATATTGGCGGCCGTAGGGTGATGGCCTTACGATTCACGATACGGAAGTTATGGGATACAAAAATCAAAAGTAATTTTCTCAATCCTGATTGTTTGTGATGTTGTTGAGGTGGTTAAATAAATACCTAAAGCATTAAAAAATGTTAATGATTCATAACGTTCCTTTTATTCTATGTGTGCCTTTGCAAAGAAAAAAAACTGTTTTGCCTGTTTGTAAAATATTTCATTTTACTCAATTTAAAGAAAATTTTCAAATATTTTCTCTCATAAAAAATATAAGAGTGATCATTTTTCAATGGATTTTTAAAAAAATCATCCACATGAAATATTATTTATCGAATTTAATATTTATCAAATCAAACACCGTGTATAAGCGATCGTATGTATTTATTGACGCACGAGGGCACGAGGAAAACAGAAATAATAATATTTATTTATTAAAAATAATTGAGGGAATCCACTAACCCAAACGTCTTTACAGATCAACTAACCCACGGCCACCGTCACGTTCAATGTTGATAGGCACCTTTTAGAAGTCATAAAACGTTACCTTTGTTAATACCTACACCTATTATAATGTTATGTTGGGATTCGTGTTTATACATGAACTTAATACTTGCAATATGCCCAAGAGGAAAATCAGGTGATCTTTAGTAAACCGGACAGACATTTTCCCCACATATACTCGTACGATTAATTCATCATTTTGGTGGGTGACCGAACCAATATTCTGTAGATTTTGAAGGAGTTAAACAAAATAATATACTAACTACATACTTAACATAATTTTTTTTTCTGAATAATTGATACATGTAAAACAGCGACACGTTATGAAAAAGTTAGTCCTGGGACCATTAATGGTGCAAAATCGCTCGCCATACCGAAGTTTCGCATACAACTTTCAGTCCAGCATCGGGTTCCTGGTAGATTAAGTAGGTATGTGACTTTCGAATAATAATAAAAAATGAAGAAATATTTATCACGCCTCTTCTCATTCATACAAAACGTTAAAAATGATACGCGGTTATCGCGTTGTGTTACCATTCAAACCATTCACGATGTCACGGGTTCGATTCCCGACAGGGTCAAAATGAAAATGAAAAAAAATGAAAAAAATTATAAATCTGTTTTTTTCACATAAAAATATTTCATATGTGAAATCTTGAATTGGCTCTAAAACGTAAGACTTGACTTCATGTAATTAATGATCAGGATAAACTGCACTCAGTGTACCAATGCAACGCTATGCACCATTAGGAAAAGCAGTAGAAGTATATACTTCGGAAAAGAATTTCCGTGAAGTGACATTCCATACTTGAAAAATACTACCGTGTCTAGGTGTCTAGTTACCCCCTACGTAACTCACTACGTCATCAATAGGCATCAACTTCATCACTAGACATCTACGTCACACGTTTCGTATATTGGCCTAAGTGCTGGAGTCTTTAGACGGTGGAATTTGATAAGTGGTGCAGTGAAATTAACCCTAGGTAGCATATATTTTTTTAAATGTATGGAAACGCCCCTTCCAGTGAATTCTTGTTTAAAGAGTAATAACTATGTGGAATAGAGAATTCAATGTAATGTAACAAAGTGCAAAGTATTTGGAATTTAAAAAAATATATTGAACGTTAAACCAACTAAGTATTTGTATTTACCTAATATTTAGCATTTCTGGTCTGCTACATATTGAACTTTGTACGACTAATCTTTGTCATCCATTATTTATATTTATGTACATTATGTCATTTTCTATACATATGTATGATAATATTTACAATGCATACTACAAACGAGTGCAACCAACGCCAACGCTGAAATAGCAAAATATTGCTATGATATATTTTTTAATGTTGCAAATAAATTTAAGACAATTATATCAGACAAGGTTTCCAAACTCATTTGACCCGTGGCCCCCCTTTCAGACACAAAATTACACAAGGCCCCCCTGGAAATTTGCCTTTTTAAAATTAAATAAAACAGAAAAATGTAGTGTAGGTACTTATTTTTTGTACATTTAATTATAGTGTCATAAATAAAATACGCGAACGCTGTAACGACAATGTAAACCAACCACCATGGGCCCATAGCCGTCGATTCATGAACTACATGTGTACGCATATAATTTGAAACATCACAAAATCATAGATGATATTTTTATTGTACGTATGTACATCCCGTAATAACAGATTTTTAAAATTCTATAGGGTCATACATTTGAGCACCTCATGGTCCCCTGATTGCTTCCCAGGGCTCCCCTACTCCCCCATAGCCAGAGAAACCCCCTCAGATCTCTCCAGATCTGGCCCTCTTTGGGAACCTATGCATTAGATTGTCCTCAAATTAAATTCGAATATAAGTCAATGATCCAAAAATACACGTGTACGTGTATGTCCAGTTCTTTTTCGTGTACCTTCGAAAAAGAACTCACAGTTCAGTGCTTTGTAAGTACCTACCTATAATTTCTATAAAATCATAAACTATTATTGTAGAGTATTAGTGTAGTAATTTTTCACAAAATGGTACTTTATAAGAAGTCACTTAACTCACCAATAGTGCACTGCGTTGATACACCTTGTGCATAAAATCTCGATCAATTGTTACATAAACCAAGATGATCTGCCTTGTGCTTTAGCGCCATTCCAAGGTATTTAATATATTGCAAGCCGCTTGAAAATACATTCCTATTAATAATTATTATAGTGATTCCTCCAAGGAGACAGCGTTTTTGGTTCAGCGAATTTTTGGTGGTTTTAAAATGATATTCCATAATTAATAATTTATTGACAGCCACAAAGCTTCGAATTTTTTAAAACTATTTTTTGGGAAAATACTGACAACGATTAAAAAATATTTCTGGGTGGAAAAATTGCGGGAAATCTACATTTTTTGCATTTTTTTGTTTATTTTTTCGGAATAACTAATAAGTAATGAGAACATCAAATTCTAGGAAATTATGGTGCCAGTTGTTATGTTTTTATCTTAATTTCCATAAAAAAATAAAAACTCCATTTTGTGTGCGTCGCTAATTTGGTCCCATGTTTTCCGTTTCTTACCATGTAGGTAAGTACTCCATTCTTGCGAAGTTTACCGAAGTTAGAGGATGATACAGTAGGTCACCTTCTACTTACTAGTTTATTCGATGCTACATCTACAGTCCGAAGTAGGTACTTCGTGAAAGTGTAGAGCTTGCATTATGCAATTACCATCAATAGCAGATTTGGGTAAAGTAAACGCAAATATTGCAAAATGACACTCCCGTGAAATTTCAACACTTTTCGACACTTTGAACACGTAATACAATTTATGAGATATTGAATGTCAACCTGTCAATATACAACTCAAGATTGATGTTTAAAATAAATTTGTTAATTCATTTTGGAAAGAAGATGCATCATTCAATATGTTAGTATAAAAGAAAACGGTTTTCAAGGGTATTACGATATTATGAATAGGTATTGATAGTTAGTTGCCTATTATCTTCGAACAAGAATTTCAGAGAAGTCACATTTGTATACTTGAAAAATACTACCGTATCTGGGTGTCTAGTTACCCACTAGGTACGTCCCTCACTACGTCATCAATAGGCATATACGTCATCACTAGACAACTACATCACACGTTTCGTGTATTGGCCTAAGTGCTGGAGTTTTTAAACGGTGGAATTTGATAATAAGTGGTGTTATGTAATTACGCCTAGGAATCGTATAGTTTTAGAAATTTTGTATGAAAACGCCCCTTCTTGTGAATTCTTGTTCGAAGCCTATTAAAATCATCATTTTTTGCCAAACTCGATTTTAAATATTTTTAATAGTTAACGAAACTGTACGTGTTACAAATGTTTTAAAAAAAAACAATTATTGTAGAATGTAAAACTAAATAACCCTTTTAAATATTTAAAATAAGAAATCTATGCAATCTTATGACATTTGCATAACATAGGACATAGTACCACGTGAACAGCGCACACAAAATGGGGTTTTAATTTTTTTTTACAGAAAAGAAAGATAATAAAATGGCACGCTAATTCCCTAGTAGGTACCTACTTTATTTGCTATTTATTCATTAATTATTTTTGTTTTGCTGTCACCTTTCGTCAGGATAGCCTGATCATTGAAAAAAGTGCAAAAATGAGGGCTTCCCGTTTTTTTTTCACAGAATTTTAAAATTAAATTCTGGACACCACTGAAATTTTTCGTTATTGTTCTGCAGTAAAATTTACGAGGTAGTTATTATTCTGTTATGATAAATCAATACCTGGGCTGTTAACAATGTATACCTACATATTATTTTAAGATAAGATTCGTCAAACTAAATTATGATTATATTTCAAAAGAAAAAACAATAGACGTTGCTAATTATTTTATCAAAAATAGTTCACCATTGGGTGCAGGAAAAGGGAAACTAGCAGTACCTAGTAGTCGTAGTAGTGAATAAATTGTTGATAATTTTATTGGTGACTTTATTTATTTAGCATATCCATATTATTATGTAAGTGATGTGATTTTCTTATCCCATTTCTGCATATCGATGACCTGAGATCGACTTAGGTAGGTACCTCCTAAAACATGCCTCGTTCCTGCCATTTCACACGCACCTTATTCACCTAGCGTCATTGAATTTTGATGAAATTTATAATTATTTAAACTAACAACCTTTTCACTAATTTTGGGTTCCGTGAATTTGCAATTAGACCCACCAAGAAAGTATAAATTCTACTGAAAATTATTGACGGTACAAAAAATCACGAAAACATGAGAAAAAAAAACTACTTTTCAATAAACATCAATAATTGTTATTGACGCTGAGTAATAATATTATCGCTGAGAAATATTATTAGGAGGCTGCGAATTTATCCGGCGACCAAAAATGATTTGTCGAAAATCTTAATGCAATCACTTTTTTTTAATGGATTATTTTCTCAGTGTAATAATATGACATAAATAGGGGTACAAAAAAATGTCATGGGGAATAATCGTTCTTATGCTCTGAAACAAAGATTAATTTATCAATTTAACACTAGGTACCTACCTATTTTTATTGTGTAGCTAGATATTATGTAGTTAGTAAGTACCTACTCACCAAAATATTGTAAAATTAACACAATTCACAAAAAAACACACGTAAATTATTAAAAACACTCACATTCATTGCGTTAAAATCCAATTAAATAATGTGTTATTCAATTGGATTAACACATTATTTTATAATCACATTTACAACACATTTCAAAAAATGCCAAACAAAGATTAAGTAAAGAAAAACTGTTTTATATTATTAAATACTGTTTGGAAAGTAAATTAACTAAATAGTACATCGTAGAGTCAGTGGATAACTTAACTGTAAGTAAATACCTACCAATTTTATTATCTACACATTATTTACGCCCCATTTCGGCGTTCACAAAACAGGGTGACAATAATATCACTAACGCTTTGCGAATTAAAATAAACAAAACAGTAGGTTGTGTATTGTTTTTTTTCACATTCACAATTTCTCGACACACACATGTGTATCACGTGCGACTTTGGACTAGTGTGATAATATTACCACTTTACCACTCTAAATGAATGAACACACATTTTTCTGGCATTTCAATGCAATTTGACCGTGAACTGAAGGCTTGGTTAGGTATTTGATTTTCGAAATAATACTGAACATCTAAGAGAAATTAAATGTTTGCTAGCTGCTTACCGTTGCAACACGCTAAGAATGGCCGGCAGAAATAAATTTGATGTGACAGACGTAATAAAGTGAGGCAGATTCTCTTAAAATGCCTTGAGGAGTGATGAAAACTATTAGGAAATAAGATTGCATATTGGAAAAACCGAGTGACATTTGATCAAAGAGGAGAATTGGAATTAGTGAAGCGACGCGACACAAGAACAAGACTGACTTGGGTACCTATCATTTAATTTATTCAAATTTTCTACAGTTTACGGTACTCTTTTATGGTAATTGGTGATTGAAAATTATTTTTTTATTGAGTGCTCTAAACTAATTACATAGAAACAACGAATTTCAGTAAATTAAATCGGATTTTTTTAAATGTAAGTACCTACTTAATAATAAACTTTTTGGCTGGATACCCCATATCCGGCGTGCCTTAAAAGTTGTAGAGATATCCGGTCTTTTCCGGAAGTAGCTAACTTATTTTCCCTTGGATAAACAAACATGGAGGTTATTTTTTGTTAAAACTTGGTCTTACGAACGCAATTTCGATTTTTACTTTTTATTATGTTTTTTTGCGTTGGCTCGCATGTCAACAACTGGTTTAGATTTTTTATTTTCAATAAGTGTAGGTAAATTTTTTATAACCTACTGTTTGACGTCATAAATAGGTACAAGTCATAAAAGAGATATGTTTAGACTTGGTTTAGAGTCGTTTAGACTGATACTTATTAGTGATAAAAAAACACCTCTGCAATATTAAAACTGAGGTTTGTGAAAATTGATGATTTGAACATTTGCATGCAGGGAATTCCAGGAACACTTAATTAAAACACAGAAAATATACAAAATGTAGATAAAAATTCTACAAATAAATGTTTCGATCAAGTATGTTAAAAAAAACCTAGTACATAAAAGGATACGGCGTTAACATTAAATATGGTATGTATGACAGTTTTTACTAGAAGCTAGTATATCTCCAATCAACCAAAGCATCTAGATCTGTTTGAAGCATTGTCACAACGCAACGGTTGCTAAGGACAGCATATTATTGTACCTCTTCATGTTTTGTACGGGAAATGTTCAACTAAGGACTATTCCTTATACTTTTATCATCCTTGCTTTCAATAAAATGTTTGTTTGTTCTACATTTTTATGTTTGTAATAAAATGCTAAAAAGTAATACATACCTAATTAATATTCAAGATTTTTTTTTTTATTTCAGTGAATTTTTAATAGGTACTTAGTTTAAAAACTGAAAATCACTGTACCTAATATTTCCCAGATTTATGGTACCTACTCACATTATTTATGATAAGCCAACAAAGGAAAATCCAAAATTTTACATGGCAAATTAATTTTTCGTAAAACAGAAATTTAATTTATTTATCGACCATGATTGAAAGGTAAGTCATAGAATTTAATCACATCCCAGAAAGTGATAAACTAGTTAGGGTTAAGCAGAGAGAATAAAATGCCGCACCACTCCATCATAAAACAGAGACCGTTTACCTCTACATATTGTATTACATCATCTCATGCATACATGCCGATTATTCTACCTATCTACAGTATGTACTTTGTCTCTGTCATATTTATTATAAATATGGAAGCGTGGAAATAGGTAGTAAACTACATGCTTACTGGAACTCGGCATAATAGTTAGACTTTGTACTAATATCAAATGTTAAGCTGGACTCCCAAAGAGATCAATATCCAGATCCAAATTCCAGTTCCCTCATTATGTTTCCATTTTTCCTTAGAATATTCTCCATTCTCTTATTGAACAACTGCGTTAATAGTATAATAACTGTGTGGTGTTAGATTAGGACATAGTAAAGTTAGAAGATATTTCTGTATTTACAAACATGTTTCAAGAAGGTGGTAAAGTAAAAGCAGCACTAAAGAAAATTTTATGGAATTTTCACAAAAATAATTAATTATTAATGATAGTAATTAAAATTTTAAATCTGTATCATTTTTACAAAGTACGAAGTAAGCAATTGTAAATTAAAATGTGAGAAGGGATCATGATCTAACAAGAAACAAAAATGTATGTAGACTATGTGGGTATTATGAAACTTTAAATACCGAATTAAAGAATTAACATAATATTATTAACCATCCCATTTAATGTTGACATTGGTGGCCTTGGAAATTAAGAAACATTAGGTATTGAATATAAAAAGGAAACATTATTATCAATAGTGCGACAAAATAAATAATATGTCAAGGTGACAAACACTTCACACATGAACCAATAGCTATAGAGAACTTACTATGATTATTGCAAGGAAAAATATTACAATATAATATAATATGATAAATTTATCATATCAATAGACTCCTCTTACCTCTTACCTTTGTGTATTTATCTGAATAAAAACAATTTAACGATTTTTAATAAAGGCTGAATGTCCTTTATTTATTTTGGTAAATCAAATCAAACCATTGCAATTCAATCAGTTTGTTGCAAAACAAGTTTGGACAACATAGTAAAAGTTGAGACATAAAATTTACATATTAATCATTGAATAAATTATTTACACTTGGGTCCTCAACAAGGTAGCAATAAAGATAGAAGGAAAATAAAGAAAATAAAAAACTTATAACAAAAATATTTTATTTTTTTCTAAAATTTACACAATTTGAGTAACATGATCAGTTTACATATAAAATAAGAGTAAATAGAAGAGTTTTCATACTTACAGTTTGTCACTTTAATTTCGTAACCTCGGTGTTATTTTATTAATCTTCCAAACCCTTGTGGTGGAACTGTTTACGGTGTGGACCTAACACCTAGTATAGGTGTTGGTGGACCACACCGTACTAGTTCCACACTAGAGTGATGAAGATGCGAAAAGATAGCACTGAGATTATATTTTTTAACTAAATTTTATTTATTTATTTACAACCAACAGTCATTGCGGAATATAAGATGTTTAAAATTCGTAAAAACATAAATATTCATTGTTTTTTTATATACCATTGTTGAAGTTGAAATGAAACAATAAATTTTTTTAGCTCTGGAAATTATTTGAATTGGTGATTTTATCCTATTTTTCAACAAACAAAAAAAATTCCGTAGCTGCAAATTAATAACTATGTATTGAAGTGCTTTTATGTGATTCACAACTCTATTACGGAAGAATACAAAAATTCTGAGGCACATATCTATTATATTTTATATGGATTTTCTCATAATTGTCGAGATGCGGTAAATACATATCATAGGGGCGCGAAGGTGAACTTTACTATGTGACTGTATCATCGTTTTATACACATTAATATTACATTATGTCATAAAATGTGCTGGATGTGAGTTAGCATCATTTTTAAAATTGCAAAGTGAAAAGTTGAAGTAGAGGTATGTCTGCATACGGGTATCAGAATGACTATTTCCTAAACCAAAGCCCTAACTACAGAAAGTTTCGTAAATATTGGCACCCAACACCTTCAACTTATCATTCAGCACTAGTTGCTGCATGGCAGTACCTAGCACTCCGGATAGGTCCCCTCCTATAGGTTGAGATATTAATTTGTGAATAATAGGAATCAATTTTGCGAGAGATAATTCTATTGTGTTCACATTGATGAAAGAATTCAACTGCGATTTGTTCACCGAGCCGTTGGAGGTCCCTTCTTGGCTGCCTAACTCTACAATGGAAACCTTACCATTAGTGTGTGGGGGAGGGTTGAAGAATTCCGCTACCTGATCTACCACAAGAGCGAACCCACGGCTCACACTAGAGAGACCTAACGAAATAACTTCGTCGCTTTCTAAAAGATCCATCGTTTCGTTTAACAAAGTCTTCAGTAATTCATCATCGGATGTTTCGGTATCCTCTATCAAATAAGAAATCATTTGTTTCAAAGGATCGGAGTTGTCTATAAGAAGGGCGTTTTGAATTGACCAAAACATTTGTTCTATATCTTTGAGCGATACTTTCTTGTTCAAAGGGATCGGTTGTACGACAGGCCGTACTTTCCTTTCGATTTGTTTACACAACTTCTCAACTCCTCCCGAGACAAAGTAATGACAGAGAGATAGATATTTCTGTTGTATATTACTGTTTATAAGGGGAGAAGTGTCTCTACTCGTAGAATCTTTGTACAGATATCCGCCGATTATATTTAATTGTATCCTTAATGTAACAACTAGAATAGTAAATGCGTAGATCATAGATGAAACTCTGGCAAACGACAGAACTTTCAGTTGCTCCCAGAGCTCTACTTTGTTTTCTGGATTGTTGCGAAGGAGATCGAGAATCTCTTGTGTCTCCAGAACTCTGTTGACAGCTTCACACACGGAGGGAGCCAGGGACAGTATGGTCTGGTTACATGTCCTCTCTGTGCTCTCGAAGTGGTTCTTCTTCCGGGTCATGTCCATGAAGTTTCGTGTCTCCCTTTCTTGCCATTCTCTTAATTTCCTATGAGCGTAGCTAATGGCCATCGCCGAACCACCAATCACAACACTTGTCACAATAAACTTTTTTTTGTGTCTATTTAAAAAGCTTCTTAAACTTGAAAACATTTCGACGGTCAAAGTGCAAATGTATAAAAATGAAATTCAAATATTTGCGGTGTTATATTATTTAGCACCACGGGATGTCAAGTACATTATCCTTGCTATCACTTAAAGCTGTTTTAAAGATTATTTTTGGAGACAGTTTACGAGAATTAAAAACAACCTTCGTCGATTTGGCTTATGATTTGACGATCCAAGCAGTAATCAGGATCTGCAAAGATAAAAAGTATACCATTAGATGAGTACAAACTAAATCCTCGTATAAATAAACACATTTAAAATAATGACGGGATCGCGAATAATACAATTTAATGGTAATATTCATAGGATAATAATATAATATACCTGTAATAAATATACCTGTGAATCTTTCACATATAAATAATACAGTAACTGCTATCTATAATACGCAAACCACTGATTATTTGTTACTCAAACTCAATATTGTCCGATCAATCAGTTGCCAACCAGTTTAACTTTACGGCTTTATATAAACTTTCGGTTTAGGGACACCAAGATAATGGGTAGTTCATTAGTAGTAGAAAATTTATTTAACGACCACGATTAAATCACCGCACTAAAGTTCAATTTTGTTCCCGAATTCCGTATTCCGTCTTCGATAACATTCTTTCTTCACATTCTTATTTCATTCTGTTTCTGTCATTTACGACATATTTTCTAAATGTTGGTTAAACTGAATAAATGACAGCTAACAAAGTTCAAAACGAGAATAGGCACAAGTGGTGTCATTTTGATAATTTTCTAATTTTTACGACTATCTTCAGGATACTTTTGTACTGATATTTCGTTCTCTCTAATGTTGCTGGAACGGAAGAGAATGAAACCAAATATTCTAGTATTTTTTTTCATAAAGCAAGTTTGTTAAAAGCGATTGTTTTCTGATATAGTTGGCAACTCTGGTTACAGATTACAAATAATTGTTTTGATATTGATATTGAAATAAGCGAAATAAGCAGTGTCATTTTAGAAGTTTCTTCATTTCCGATTTTCCAAAATGTTGAAATTAATATCTAACTTTGATTTAAATTCTTATACTTTGATAATTCCATGTGTGTCCGTTGGAAATGTTGGACAATTGGCGGCAGATTTGGTGATATCATCCCTTGAAATGGAAAAAGTTGGCTCTGTCTGGCATCCAGCAATCGTTCCTATAATTGGGAGCAATCCTTACGACTTAACATCAGGAGGTTTAATGGTTTCATGCGAATTGTATGCCAACATTCCTAAGAAGATAGCAGTTTTACAACTAAGATCCCCATTAGTGAAGAAGTATTCCCAAGATTTCCTTTCCAAAATTGTGGAGCTAGGAAAGACATATTCTCTTCAACAGATAGTAATACTGTCTAGTAGTTTTGCTTCTGAAAGACATGCTATTAGTACTGTTCCTTTCAGATATCTTCATAACGAGTTTGTTAAAAATCAAGATGTCTTCAATGTTTTAGAGTGGATTAACTATTCTAAAGACCAAGAAGATAATGAAATACATGGGGGAGGCTTTGCTAAGAATCTCCTAGAAATATGTACCCAGGAAAAACTACCATGTCTTGTCCTGTTTAAGTATTGTTCTGAGGGAGATAACATACCGGACGCCGAAGAAATGTTGAATTACCTAAATAATTGGATGAGCATTTTATGTCTTTCTGGTAACCAGAAGTACACTCATCCTCCATCATGGAGATTGTTATTTGGAAATCCCCCACCACAGGATATATATTAATTCCTTCTAGTGAATAGTAATTATCTAAAGAATATTTTTCATTCATGTTATGTCCTGCTATAATACATACAGTACCTGCAGGTTATCAATATTACTTCTGGTGTATTATTATTACAAAGTATTTTTAAACTTAAAATACTCCACGTTTATATTTTTTGTACAATAAATTGCTGAAAATATATGTTGTTTTATTCAATACGTTAATTCAATTTTTAGTGGGGTGGTAGCATCGCTAACAAGAATAATAATTCGCTGATTTATTAAGTGCCATTTTGTAAAAAATCTCCTGTTGAGCTATGTTGAGTTAGATGATCATTAGATCAAATTCCACTCTCCCACAACTTTATTTACTTAAAAGGGTTATTAGGCTTTCATGAAAATAGTATTTACAAATCGTCGCCATGGTGGTGAAGAGAGTTAAGCCCCATATGTATTGTATGTGGGTTAGCTGTCTTCACTACCACAATGACAAAATTGAAAAATGTGTAAATATATCGACGGTTAAAATCGGAAAAATTACCAAGCGAGATAATATGTGCAAAGAAATGTGATATGATAATTGTCGCTTTCAACTACAGTCTTATAAAACACCATTACTTTGAAAGTAGCCACGGAAAGTAGTAAGGTTACGTGTTCGACTCCTGATAATGTCACAATATATTTTCTTAAATGTGCAAATCATTTTTAGTTCGAATCCCACTCCAGCACAACTTGTTTCCTGCTTTCTGGCACAGTTATTTCCGACTATTTTAAAGCAGCCCGAAATGGAAATATTTGAGTATATCATAAGAACTCAAATGTAACTACTATTTTCCCTTATACGTACATAATGATGCATACCAACACCCCCTATATTCAGGGGGTGGTGTGCATACACAGTACATTGGTACACCAATGTAGAGCCAGTCCAAAGATATCATATGTGAAAAACTACACTTAAATTAATATTTTTTATTGATCCCGTTGATAATTGAACCCGGGATCTCATGCATGATAGCCCAACGTGCTAACCACTACACCACAAGGCGGACATTAACACAATAAGGACAGAGATCTATTATTTTATATAAAGTATAAAACTAAAGGAAAAAATTAACTCTACACAGCATGTTTTTTTTAATTTATTAGTCACAGAGGATCCGGGTTCAACTCCAGGTGATATTATTACAGGAATTGAGTGCGATTTTTTCCAATACTGTCATGAATAAATTTTTCCTCAAGGTATTGGAATGATTTATGCATGAAGATATTTTCCCATTTTCTCCATCATCTTTCGTGATTTATGATTTTCCTTTTATTTTTTTTGGTTGTAGTTCTAGTTCGTAGCGTAATTTTTTTTAAATGTAGGTACCTACTCCAATCCACATTCGATTCGATAAAAAATCATAAAATATAATGAAAATAAAAAATCTGCAATTTTCATTCCGATAAATACAAGTGCGCAAAATAAAATCAAATGAAATTAATATTGAATCAGACGTTAATCTCATTTGAGTTCAAGTTCAACGTTTACGTGGCCTAGTAAATTCAAACGTCAAATCGTGGTCAAATCCATAAATGGCCGACCAGTGACATTTGCTAACAAACAAGGAAACTCAAAATAACTTTATGAAATTTAAAGCGTTTAGTGTTTGTGGAGTGAAAATGCGTATGATTAAATGTCTTTTTTATTATGTTAATTCTTACTGATAAAAATATAATTCCGTCATATAAAAGGGTGAATTGATATTGTGTTTAGCGTCTCGTAACTTGTAACCTCCGTTTTGCAGGTACTTTACCTTTTGACCTTATTTTACTGAAAAACGATCCATGCCCCGTCAAAGATCATTTATGTAATTGCTGCACTATTGTCTTATCTTTCTAAAACATTTTTCATTATCAGTCTTAGTTTTCCGATTCGATAAATAATTTGTTTTGTTTACATTGTCCAATCCAAACTAGTCCAAATATTTACATCCGCCCAACGTTGCAGCAATCGCAAAAATATTTACGTGTTGTCTTATTCGCTTGTTTTAAATTTTTATTTAAATAATGTAGAAATATTTGAGTGAAACTCTGGAAAATTGAGTTATTTATAAATGTTTCCATTTGCTTTCTAGTATGTGGAATTCGTGCCAGTGACATACATAAGTGAATACTCGAGAAATTAGATGGAGCTAAAAGTCTGGGTTGAAGGAATCCAAAGGATAGTCTGCGGAGTGACGGAAGTCACAACCTGCCAGGTTTGTTAATTTATTTTTTCATATTAACTAAAACATATCTTATTTTCAATGTCTAATCTATTTTTAGGTTAGTGGAACATCAATAATATTTAGTATTTTTTAATAAGTTTGTTTTTATTTGAAAAAACTTAATGGCTATAATATACATAATATGCTAGTCCAAGTAATGTGTACACTTCAATTATTTTAAGATTGTTAGAATCCTGCCTAATGCTGAAACCTGAAATATTTTTTAAAGTACTATTGTTTAATGTTTAATCTCTGGATTATACTTAGTCTTACTTTATAATCGTTTTTTGTATTCCCAACCCTCTTATTACTGTGTATCTTTTGTTACAGGATGTAGTTTTTGCTTTAGCCCATGCCACTGGTAAAGTTGGTCGCTTTACACTTATTGAGCGCTGGCGAAGTAACGAAAGACTACTAGCACCTCATGAATTTCCACTAAAGGTTTGTTAAAGCAATAAATTACTAATTTAATTAATTGGGTCAAAAAAAAGAATGAAGATACCTGTTAGAGGTATTCTTATCTGGTTAAAAAAACTAAAAGTACCTTCCTCCTTTGCCTTCTTGAAACCTTTTATAGTACCTACCAACTTGAATTTGATTTTTATACTATCTTTTGTTCTAAGTTCAAAAATTTTCTCCTAAACTATTGCACTATTCTTTTGTTTTTCTTTCAAAAACTAGTTTTTCTTTTTACCATAATTAAATTCACAAAATGTAATTTAAATTATGATTTAATATTTCGGTTTGTTAGTCTATTTTATATATTCGTTTCTTTTCTGTTGCTTACTTATCTGCATTTATTTTATAAGTAACATTGTTGATTTATTATTCTTGTTTTGTTTTTAGATTCTTATGAAATGGGGAGAGTATTCTAACGATGTTCAGTTTATCCTCCAACGATCCGACTCCATAAATACAAAATCTAACCACCAACAGCAAGGTGGTATTGGATCCCCAAATAATTACAACAATTTAGGCTTGAAATCGCCCCCAGTCAATGCAACTCGGTAAGATATTCTTTTCATTCAACTAAAACAATGGTGTTCGTAATTTGATTTCATTATTTCCCTCATCTTTCCTTTTATCCACACCTAATGGTACGCTGGTACACCAGCCCAATATATTTTGAGACTTCATTGAAATACAATTAGTAAAAAAGTTTTTTATTAAATGTGCTATAAATATGATTAAAGTCTTTTCTTGAAATTTAAATTTTACTGTTTTATAATACTGTTCTATAATACTGCAACCTTGGGTCAACAAGAGCCACTATTAGACTATAGAAGTGAAAGTAGAAACATAAATAGGATTGTTTTATCCATATTGCGCTACTGACAAAGTATTGTGTTGCATTATTATGAATCACTGATAATGGTTAAGATAAGTGGACACATTGTGAAACAGATTAACAATGGCCATAATAACCACAAAAAGTTTTGTCTTGCTAATTACGTGTTTGTTATAGCTGTTATTATTTTTCATTATTGATTTTTTCTGTATTTGCCAGGAAATTTTTGTATTATTTTAAGTTGAGCAACACTATTAATATCTAATAAATAAGAAACCACTGATGCGAAATTGATGTCACGTGACCGCGGGCTTCTCTCCACACAATATTTCTTGATTTTCTCCCTGGAATGTAGCAAGCACTAGAGCAATGATTTTTTCACATTTTTAGATATCTGTTTTCTTAAATTGACAACTTTTATCAATTACCGAATTTGAACACTTGCGGAATTTTGTTCTTAGTAAACAATAATGGATGATTGCTTATTCGTTTTATTTGTTTATAAAATCCATTACAACGATTCCAACAATAAAGTTTTAAATTTGGTTATCAGTTTTAAAAGTGCATTGAAATATAATTAAAGACTATCTTCATTTTGTTTTCATATTAGGTATACATTGTATTGTCACAAATTATGTAGTAAAATTTTATATAACAAATAAAATAAATCTATATATTAGGGAAAATTATATTGATATAACACATTAAAAAAGTATGTTTCTTCACTTTCATTTCTACAAAATATGTGTTATAAGAAAACAAAGAAATTGAAAAAAAAATCCTTACTGATGTAAAATGAAATTCACATCCATAATCCATGAACCAATATATACCAGACTATTTGAATATGTTGAATTTTAGTTCTGGGAGTAGCCAATCGGGGGGAAGCAGTGAGCTTGCAACACACGGACTGGAGAGATCTAAAGATGGACGGAAAAGTCTCACTCACAGGTATGGCGATGATGGTACTTGATTATTCCGTAACAGGTATCCAATCTACTAACATTTTCATACGATATTTATACAGCTAATAAAAACCTGAATTGCACAGTGCACAAGTATCTAATAAATTTCTCTTTTCAACTTCAAGTTGAATTAATTAATTCTTCACATTTATCTAATGTTGTTCCTTTTGTGTTACAAGCTTATACTGGTTGATTAAATATATAAAAACAGTGGCATTTTAAGCACTTTTGTTTATATTTGTGTTATTTCATTTCATTATTGTTATGTCGCAAAAAATAAGAATGGATTACATGGCTGTGGTTCTTGTTGTTTACTTGTTGGTTGTGATCCTATTGGTGTATTGTTACCTGTTTGACACATTTCACAGCAGTGCTAACGGCTGGCTGCACAACAGTCAAGACACCTCGGGGCAGATGCACGGAGACAGCGCGATAAGCGGCGGGCAGTCCATGGGGATGGGGGGCGGCATGCACAGCGGGAACCACCCGGTGGGGGTGGTCAGGGGGGTCCCGCAAAGTAAGACTTCCCCCGTCCATCAGAATAGGAAAGATGTGCCCCCGTACAGGTAATAACAATATTTTTGTGTATCTCAAACTTCTAAACAAATAATCAATTGCAAATTGCAGATAGTATTGTTTTTATTGGATTGTGCGGTAAGTAAAAACATTCCGACTCCTGTATTTTATTTTGTACTGACTCTGACTACTAATCCATCTACTTTGTGTTACCATTTTCTTACCTCTAGGTTCGTTGAACAATACTTTGCAAAAAAAAAGTACTGTACCTCAGTTGTCATCATTTTTTAACTCTGGTACTAGAAGTTTTGGTCATACTATGTGTAAAGAATGGTCAGTTTTGCCTATGTGGGATCCCATTAATTAACTATTGTAATAAGAATTTTAGTTTAGTTTAGATTGCTTGGTAATTTCAATTGCTACATAGCCCAAAAATATTGGAAACTTTTTATTATAGCCGTGAGCTCTCATTTAGGAACCAGCATGTTCATTCTAGAGAGCCTACTTTACAAATTAAACACATTGATTTTTATATACATTAACATTATAATTAACAAAAAAGTTTTAAAAAATCTGAACCTGATTTCACAAATATTTATCTATTTGTACCGATACATAAAAAAATTAAAAGCACAAAAATTGCTTCCAAATGCGGCTCGTTCTTTTTGATAAACCAGGCAACAGAAACAATGTGTAAATCTTGTTCAGAGACCCCCCTCCCCCGTACCGCTCCCCGCCGCCAGCCGTTGTGAAGCTGGGGGCGCCGCCAGCCCCCGGAGCACGCCACCAGCGAGGCTGTGGCCTACAGCAGCAGTACCGGGACCTCGTGTCGCTCGTCAACTACCAGCGGGAGAAGCTCTCCAACCAGCAGGCTGACCTCACCAAGGTATGGACTTCAAACTGTTTCGTTGAATCTCAATCCAGATACGATCAATTATTATTTCTGTACACAACAGTCTAAAATGTAACATCTTCAACATTGTCATTTTTCACAAAACACATTTTAGAAGTTTTTATATATTTCTCCAACTTTATTTTAAATTATATATACACACATTTTAGCGACTTTTAGTTGCAGTTTGTTGTATTCCTTTGACTTATATTATCTTCAATATGTCGTTATTGCAAAATTTACCATTTTTGTTTTAAAAAAAAAACTCTTTGGGTTGGGAGAAAACTTATTATCATATTTATATTTATTTTAGTATGATGCGGAAATTGGGTTCTGGGAGTCTAAAGGAAGAGAACAACAGCACCAAGTAGAAATGATACAACAGCAGATTAACTCCAGTGATACGCAACTCAGGATAAGCACAGACCAGGTACATTATGCTACTTATTTTCACTCATTTCTGTCATTCAGGGGTGTTGAATTAATGAACTTATAATTGTATTTAGATTTTTAAATATTTTTTCTGAATAAACGTATTGTAAACAGCTTTTCCAAAGTTTTATGATTAATGATTTTAGGTTCAATCATTGGCTTATATTGAAGATGAAGCTGAAATAGCGAAACAAACGGAGAAAACCCTAAAGTCTGAACTAACTTTAGTGAGATCAAAACTTGCCAACTGCGAAACAGAACTCTTACAGTGTAAAAACAAAATTAGGAAACTGGTTGATGACATTCAGTTTGAGCAACGGGCAGTCAACAAGAATCAGGATGCCAGGTCATTATTTTCTCTCAAATTTTATAATTTAATACAATAAGTTAGGATCCGTGTTAATCATATTATATGTAGAGCAAAATAGAGGTTTTATTGTCTAAGAGATATTCACCCCTGCAGTTTGTACAGTTTTGCCATGTATTAATATTAGCAGATTAACTTATTTTCCAGGCAACAATTGGAGCGTTCTTTGTTGGCCGAGGTGGAAAGATTACAGAGTGAGATACAACAAGCTAAACACGCCACAGAAATGAATCACCTTACTGCTGATACATTAAAGAGAGAGGTGATGTACCTTCTACCATTTTCTAAAATATACATAAGTGAAAATCAATTTAGTATTTTAGTATTATAGATAAATGAGTTGTTGGGAATAATAATAGTATTCACTAATAAATTTTTATTGTGCATATTTTCTTCTCATCTCTGTATACATGATTTTGTATGGCTGTGTGTTTTTGCATTTTTTCTTATTGTTTATTTGACTATTCAGGTGGGCATGTTGGAGGCGGCAATACTGGACAAGAAGCGGCAGGTGGAACAGTTGGTGAACGAGATGAAAGAACCCAATCTGCAGAGCCTATCTGGAACTACTGATTGAGATACGACACCTATTGGAAGGTAACTTCTCCATAGTTTGTTGAAAACACAAAAACATAGCTTTTATACTTAGTCATGGTATTGTAAATGATTTTGTCATTGCAGGTTCAAGTAAACCAGGAAGCACCAGAAGAATAATTGGATCTCCTCGACAGCTGGAAAAAATGCCGTTCCGACAAATAAAAAATCCTCACGGAGTCTGGGTCTGATAAATTGGTGGTGGGAAACAAATTAACATATTTATTTTATTAACCCGTTATTTGATAAAGAGGTGAACCTGATATCCTAAAACCTAAAATCTATATTTCGTGAGCCAACTTTTTGATATATCGCATGTATACCAATGAATATTTTTAGTTCTAATATTAATAATAAATATATCAATTAGAAGTATATTTTATTTTATAGATTTACCAATGCACTCGAGAAAAGTGACTCGATTTTGCTGTTTATTGTGGAATTTTATTGTACTTAGGAGTTTTAGACCGTTAGTGCTTATTAGCAGTGCCATTTTTACTGTTTGAATATAATATTTATAGAACTGTTGTAGAAATCTGATTTTAGAATATTAAAAAATTTCTATAAACATGAATATGCATGCATTTAAAGTGTTTATATGATTAATAGAATTCTTTGAGTTTTTTATTTTGGCCTTATAATAAAGTCTTAATATTGACCAGTAATAATTAAGATTTCATTTTTAGAATCATCGCAACTAGTTCATACTGTGAGTGTAAAAATAAGTGTTTTTCACTACGAAATAAATACCTGTGTGAATAAAAACAATCTATTTTACTATCATCAGTAAACATGTGCCTAAATTATTCGTCTTGGATTGTATTCTAAATATCTTATCTCTTTAACAAGTTTTACGTAGCGTGTCTGTATTGATGTATTGATTGATTTATTTTTCATAATATATTAAAGCATTTCTAGTAGAAATATTCAATGCATATCTTCATAAACTTATCTTATAATATTATACTGTTTTAGTACAAAATTTAAACTAATGTAATTTTAGTTGAACAATAGTCTTTACTCGGTTAAATACATTGTGTATAAGTAAAGGAAATCATATGACTTAAGCTTTTGCAATTCTAACATAGAAAAATTTTTCTTTCATTTTATTCCACATTTACCTGAACCTTTGAATTTTCACCGCTAGTAAATTTTCTACAAAATAAATAAGTCTGTTGTCCAATACATACATTATTATCGCTTTTCTAAACTTGTTTTATTTTTTAATCTATATAGTAATGTGTAAATAGCATAAATATATTTATCTAGTCCAATTCATACATATTGCCATTTTAACTTAACTTATGCAGAAGCAATTTTAAAGAAAGGTTTTTAAGACTGTAAATTTTGTGACATATTATTGGTAAATTTTATTGTCTATTAAAAACAAATGAACATGCGTGCGTTGTTACTATTATTTTATTTATCAAACATAAAATAGGAATTATGTAAAAGTATTTGCAAATAGTGACGCTAATTTATGATGCAAATTGACTTAATACAGTCCGTATATTACTTATCTACTAGAAAAAAAACTTGGTTTTACTCTACTGTGGTTTTTTTTTAATGACGTTGTTTAATTTTTCAAATTCATTTGATTAATTAGCCGTATAATATTTATTAAACAAATACCACGCATGTTATGTATTTGAAATATATTTTAGTGGATAGAAAAAGTAGAGTAGTAGTAGTAGTTTTAGGTAAAATAATAAGAACACGTAGAATCACACTTTTGTATGACCTACGCTTTTGCAATATTATTCTGCATAGTATGTATAATTTTATAAAAAATGTTGTAAACAAAACACGTATTTGAATATCTGGTAAGTCAAATATAAATATATATCCACTTATACTTATTATTCAGTTCATGCGAGCAAGATAGGGTTCAACCCATTATTTTAATACTGAAAATGGAAATTTACGGATTTCTGATATGATTTTAAAGATCCTTTACCATAACAAATATTTTTACTCAGAGCACAATGTTAAATAAAATATGTCACCGAATTAGATGTATAAAAGTACTGTGTAAATTAACTATTGATTTAAAGAATGGGGTTTTTAGGTATTGGTACACGTTTGAGTGAACGCACCTTTTGAACACAAAAAACTTTTGAATACACGGTTTTTAGTACTATAATTTATGATTCAGCGAGTGCAATTTTATCAATCGGAAAATATTGCTTATGATTTTTTATCGTTTTTGCTGCAGATTGTATGTAATTTGAAAATCCACTTATTGTTCGATGAGAAATGCAGTGGTAGCACTTTCACAAAAATGTTTGTTAATTATCCGAAAGCATTGTAAAATCCTAATGTTAACAGAAAAACTGCAATAAGCTTAATTTATAAATCTATATTATTATGTATTACCAATATCTAAGCAATGCTCTGTATTTCAGAAAATATGATCTCTTATATTTAATGTTATTCTATTAAATATATCTTTATTTTATGTTAACGAAATAAAATATTGTAATACTGCAAAATATATTGTGCAACAGAATACAATGAGTCTTATATTAATTATTATACAAAATGTAAATTGAATATGAATCGCATAATGTTTTAGTTGTTAGTGTACTATGTTACAGTTTAATAAAGCCATGGTGTTCGAAATCATGTTTTTATCTTATATTTTCTCACTTTCATTATTCACCGCAACAGTAGTAGAGGTCTGCTAACATCTGAAAATTGTAATCATTTAAACACGTTAATAATAATATCCAAAAATGGAGAAAAAATATCCGAGAAGAGGACGCACACCGCAACTACCAAACAAAAGTATATCCCTTCAGCAAGATTTACGTAATAATTGCAAGTTCCTGCGTATCTTGTGTCCTTATGTAAGACACACCAAAATAATTCCAAAATACATGACATCCAAAATTCATCTAAAAGAATAAGATGCAGTGCGCAGTTTAGAGATGGCTGCTGTATTAAAGCAGTTGATCAATATCAATCCTTACCTAGGCTCTCTCGCACGAAGTGTAGAAACGATTATCGGCAGGAATTTTTCTCTATTGGAAGACCTAGACCTAAGATGGGAGAGTGGAAAAAAGGAAGATATACCACAGCTCCTGCTAGTGACTGACAGCCGAAGACGGGCAGTGCTGGAGGCGAATGTTAAGAAGCCAAGGCCCAATTTGATCTGTAGCGCCACCAGAGAGTATAACGGCTGTGCTAACACATCGCTTAAGGCATTTAAAACTTAACGCTGAAAAAAAAAGATCTCATGATGAAAATTAATATTTATATCCAAGGACAACTTTTAATAAATTATGGTACACAATAAATCCTCAGATTGAGTTTAGAAATATTCAATCTTTAATTTACTAAATTTTTAAAAATTTAATTATTACTATAGTTAAATCATTTTATAAGAAGAATCTTAATGTACAAAATCACCAGTTCTCCTATTTCTCATATTTATATTGAGTGGTCTATTAGTAGATTTAAAAAAAATAACAAGAACAAATGAATAAATAAAACAAAACTTGAAATAATATTTATTTTTATTATTAGTCAGACTCTAATACACAATAATTATATTTAGGTTGCAAAACAGTTCCAATTATCTAACAATATTTAAGTATTATGCACATCGTCATACTAGTATTTATTTGATTAAATCAAATTGCGTGGGACAAGTTTCAAAGAAATAATATGATAACATAATGAAGAGCATTGAATCAAAAGTATTTTGTCCATGGTAATGATTAATGATACATCAGTGTGTTTACAAAAAAATTCTTCCCCCCAAACACACTTAGAGAAGATGTCTCAGCAACCCTGGGGTCCAAAGGAAGGAGAACGTTGAAAGGACTACAAGGATGGGAGATGGAAGGAAGTGGAATACTAGATACATATACTAGATAGATAGTCGTACTAGATACAATTTCGTCAAAAAGTAATAGTGCCTTAAAGAAAATACCAAAAAGAAAAATGATTTATAGCCAGTTTTCACAGAAATGAAAAAATTTTGTCCTTAATTTTTTTTCTCCTCTCGACGGTTACTAAAAAAACATTTATTTTAAATTTAAGACAATTTTGCATTTAAAAATAACAAAAAATGTTTGCAGTGAATTATAATCTAGTTTCTTTCCATTTCGGATGTGCAGATTGATGCGGGACACGCAGTATATTTATGGATAAACTTTTACGAAACAGTTTTTACTTATTATAATAAAAATATTAAAAGACAATTTTAAGAAAAAATATGTTTCGATTCAATGCTCCACATATGCCTATTACCCACAACCTTAAATTCAACATTTGGTTTTTTTAATGATGATATTTTTGACAAATTCCAAATACATAATAAAAATAATTGAAGATGGCTTAAAATGGTAAGCAGTAAAAATAGATTTATCATATTAGATTTCAAAAAGTAAATTCATTATTATTATTATTGAACTTCCTTGATAAGGTATAATAAACATTTGAAGAAATTTTTTAATACATCCTATGAAGGACGATTTCTGAACAAAATCTAATGTGGATAAAAACTATTTGGATGATATATACTATGCTGTTATTACTTAATTTGGCGATATCAAGAAAAAAAAACTACACATAATCAAAGTGTTGAGTTTGACTCCAGTCTGCTTTAAAGTGAGAATGTAAAAATGCATTCAATCATATTTTAAGAAAGAAAAAACGCATCTTCACCTATCATTGTTCGGTACATGACACACATATTTATATTTTTAAAAAGCACAAAAATGAAAAAAAAACAACTCCATATTTATTTACAAAAATAATAATAGGTTTATATTTAGCATAAAATTAATGACCACTGTGTATGATCAGACATCCCAAAAAAGATAATATCAATAAAAATAAAACAAAATAAAATGTAAAATAAAATTTAAGTTTTGCTGTCAGCAACGCTGAGATTAATTAAATTCTGGGTTTTTTTAAACAATAATGAATGGGAGAGAATATCATAATTTGGTTGATACAAACTCTTTATGCAAAACAAGAATGGCTAGGTTAGAGTGAATTTGAAGAATTTAGGAATATAGACGTCTTGTCTCTCATTAATTTTAATGCAACTAATTGAAAGTAAAAACCCCATATTTTAAAGATTTTGTATTTTTTATTTAACAAATCAAGAGGAAGATAGAAAAAAATCACAATTGCTATGTGCAATATGTGCATTTGTCAAATCACTTGAAAAATAAGCAAACGGTTTTTTATTTTTCAAGTGATTTGATGAATGCACATAGCAATTGTGATTTTTTCTATCTTTCTCTTGATTTGTTAAAAAAAAAACGTAAACATAGTTAGCATTTTAAATCATCGCTTCATTCGTAGATGAATAAAGTAAAAATAATTTAGTGTTATAATTGGAACTCTGATGCAATTAACAGAGTAATTAATACTACGCCTTCTCCTCTTTCTCCTTATTATATCTCTCCAACTCTTTGAGGAATTGAGACTTGGGTTTCATGACGTTGGGACGATCACCTCTGCACTTGGGACAGAACCACTTCCCTTTGGGTTTAGTGGTGAGGGACACACACGAGAAGTGGAACCACTCGATGGGGCACAGGTCATTGTCACACAATATCATCTCTCCGAAGGAGATCTGATCGCAGAGGCAGTAGGTCGGCTCGTCGGGGTCTATCGGGTCCGGCTCCTCGGGGGGAGGTGTCTCGTCTCGCTGGGAATTCTGCACCGACTGCCGAGACTTGCGCTTCTTTTTCTTTCCTGTACCTGAAATAACACATTTGTCATGAAAATGTTATTTAATTACATTAGGACCAATTACTTATGTTTAAACTGTTCCACTATCGCAAGCAAAAATTAATACGAAATAACAATGCTTATGATAAAGTGTACAAAAAATTAAGACACGTAAGCATGGAAACAGGTGATTTTACTACCGTACACAGTTTTTGCTCAAAATTATGATACTGTAAGAAATCATACGTTTTTTATTGAAAAATAGGATGATCTATGATTTTTATCACCTTACAATAAATAACTAGGATATAAATCATCATTCGTGTTAAAATTTGATACCCATTGAAAAAAAAATGCAGAATAATAAAAAGTAACTTTTTATGCATGGAAGATGCTTGCTTATTATTTAAACAAGTAAATATTTAGTCTCTGTTATTCATATCGACGGTTGAAACAAAAAAGTTACTAAGCCACATTATATATGCAAATGAAAATGATAACACCTTCCATTTAAACATAATAGGTAATAATAAATGTCCTTTGGTATCATTTTCCTTTGCAAATATTATGTCGCTTGATAACTTTATTCTTTCCACCACCGATATAAAAAATATAAATTAAAATTAATGTTTAAAAAATATTGAGAGTGAGATTTGACAGCACAATTAATGGATGATATTGACCAAAATAAAAATATAAAAGCGATCTAACCTAACTTCCCAGCCCCCGTTTTCTTACTAGTTCCGGTGTTCTGACTGCCCCTCTGCGGGGGGTCAGGGGGCGGTGGCGGGGGCGGCGGTGGAGGTGCCGGGGGCTCCCGTTCCATGGCGCCCCTCATCTCACCGCCCCCTCGCCCATCGGAGCCCCCGTTGCCGCGATCGTTGTCGTTCGACACCCCGTCTGTGCGACTTCGTCGAGCACGCTTTGATGCCCGTTCTCCTGAAATAGGAATTAGTGTTATGTATTATTATACGGGAATTATGTGATATAAACCAAATTTAAAAAATAATTAAATTAAAGATTTAAGGTCCTGAAAAAAAAACTGAAAACTGCTTACTGACACGATTTTTGCATGTTCATAGAATAAAGCATAGTAAAACTAATTACGATAATAAATGCTGATTCCATAAGTGAAAAAACAAACCAGTTCTGTCTTTGTCTCTATCCCGGTCTCTGTCGTGGTTGTGTGGTGGGCTAGCAGGGGTCCTAACGCTCCCCGCCCCCGCGCTGTTGCCCCCTGTGGGCTGCTGGCCCCCGTTGCCCCCTGAGCCGGGGTTGCACGACTCCTTCAGCGACGTGGGGGCGTCCACCGACATGGCCTCCTCCTTGACATTGTTACCGTTGCCATAGTGAGATTCTAGAATGAATAGACAGATTACTGATTAGATGAGAGCGATTACTCGCAAAAACGGGTCTTTAACAGTTCTCTGCATTTATTATTATTAGTAGGGAATTTTTGTTCAAGAGGGTAATTTTTTTAGGTAGGATTTTTGAGGGAGTGACAAATTGGTATTAGGATGCTGATTTCAGAGTAAAAAATATTTTAATGCCACAGACATTTAAGATAGGTTTGGTTTAAAAACCACACAACTGATTGTTTGATAGTTCCATGTTTAACTGATTCCACTTTAGGTGTCAAGCCTAATGGTGCATATAAGACTGGATTAATAAAGTCCTGTTTACCTTATTATTAATTTTTAATTAATTGCAAGCCCAGATAATTAATAATAAAAATACATTTTGGCCTAACTCATCTAAAATCAACATTCACCTAATTAGTCAAAACAGACTTTTGGTACTTTTACAGGTGAGTCAATATTTAGGAAATTTTTATTTTTTTATTTTAGAAATTCACAAAAATGATAAATACCGAATAATATTGAGCATCTAAAAAAATATATTTTTACAAAATATATCGTTTAAGATGACTCATCAGTTAGTTTAAAAATATTTTTTTGTGATTAAAAATTCAATGAGGTTATGAGATGTCTAAAACAAATCATCTTTACATTTTCTTGTACTAAAATTACACAAATTATTGAAAAACTGTTATGTACGTGTGAAGGACTGTAGTATATCAATAAATTAATTAAAATATTACTAACATTTTGAAGATTCTCAAATTTGTGGCGGCCCATGTCTAAAAATAGAAAATGTTTTTGACTTACCCAGAGTTCTATAATCATGGTCTAACTGGCGAGATTTGTGGTCGATAAGGTCTTGAATAAGTTGGACAACTTGCAACTTCTCATCTCCTAATTCTTGGGCAGCAATCAGTGATTGCTGTATTTTTATTATAGCGCGAGCTCTTTTGTTAGAGCGGGTTGTGTTTCCCTCGTCTTTTGGTAACATACAGTTATTTAGATTATTCTCGACATCTCTTATACACGCTAAAACATACAGAAGATATTAAAAACCACAATAATCCTAACAATGAACGTATTTTAGGTAAATAAAAGTGTATGTTTACCTCTGTAACTGACATCTAACTCTCGCATACGCGTCAAATGTCTTTGAAGATCGTCTGGTAAATTTTCGACACAATCGAGATAATTTTCCACATAAGTGGCTGAATACAACGCCTCTACGGCCACTTGATTGAGCATTGTCAAATCTTTTTACATATTTCTGTAATAATTCGGATTTCTTAACACTTGAAAAACTAAAAACGAATACAAGCCGACCTAGGTTGTTGGTTGTTGACAGGTTTGATATTTGATATTTTTCTAGGGCAACACCAGTTTTTTTTTTTAATGGTAGGTAGTTGATTATCGAAAACGGGTACGTAAGTGTACTTCAAAATTCAAATTACAGGCTTAAAAAAAGGATTTTTTCTATCCGATGAAATCTTGAAATGCTTTAAAAAAAATTTATAAGTTTAATTAATAAACAAATGCAATATTTTAATAGTTGACACTTAGTTTTTATAGCAATGGCAACACAGTCGCGCATGTGTAGTGAACCCTGTCGGTGAAATTTGAAAACAATTTCTGACTTCGACCAATAAAATTTCAATTTGTTGCGTGCATTGCATTTTGTTTGATTTTACGGTCGGTCCGCAGGTTTATTGTTCGGCGAATAAGTAAAATTCTCGTGTTGGTTTCCAAATATCACATATTACAAATAAACAATTAAGATGACTTCAACAAATATTTACATTGGATTGGCCGAAAAGAGCTGCATCAAGTAAGTTTAAAATTTTGTTTTTTTTAGTGACAGTTAACAACTACTGTGATTGTTTATAATCTTAATTAATTTGACGGTTGAATAAGTACCTTGTTATGAATAAAATGTACTCTAACCTAATCAAAAATAATGTATTAATCCAAACATGTTTTTCTTATAATGCCTACAACGAAACCGTCGTTATATTTAAAATCTGTTATTATAATATGAAATCCGGCGTTTACTCGCTTTTATTGTAATTAATGTGTAGAAGTAATAACCTAATTAACTACATAATATTAATAGTATTAATAATACACTTGTTTTATAAGGTTTCATAAAAAAAAAGTCAAAGTAAATTCTATTCCGCACTCCGCAGTACGATTCATAATAGTTTTAGTTTGACGTTGGTTCCGTGGAATATTCTATTTTGTTCCATTCATTCTAATAATATTTTGTTTACTCACATATTTATTTACGTAATATTAAATACATTACATAATTATTATTATCCATATTATTGTTTACTACGATAGCGTTACTATAATTTTATTGAATAAAGTTGAGAATAGAACTTCATAATAATCTATAGGAAACCCATAGCTTTCGAATTGGCCCATTTGCTGGTATAGGTAGGTATCTAAAGTTTTTTTATTTAAGTTTATTAAAAAAAAATGTTTCAATGCTTATCAATAGTTTTTTCTTTTTTTATGCTTCGTACTACTGCTCTCCCTAATCCGCACCCAGTGGCGCGTAGGGCACTGCATTGATACACAAGTGCAGTGAATCTCGATCATTTGTACATGAAGGCAAGTTGATCAGTCTTACGCTTCAGCGCCAGTCCTAGGTCATCATCATCATACCATATCCGCATAGCATATGGAATCCACAAACTGCCTCCAGGCCAAGCGATCGGCGCCAGCTCCCGTGCATCCTCCCAAGTCAAGTCCACGTCCCGCAGCTCTGACGCAAACTGCCGACGAATTGCACAATTGCATATAAAAAGCACATTCAAATAAATATACTTCAAATTGACTTCCATCGGGAATCGAACCCGCGAACTCATGCATGGCAACACCTCGCGGTGTAGCGGTGAGGCGGACTTCGTACAGGCTTCATATAAATTAATATTCTTTTGCTAGTAAACTCCGATAAATTTCATCATACCGTGTCCGCTCCCTATGTGGAGCATATGGATCCCACAAACTGTATCAAAGTCAAGCGATCGGCCGCCAGTTCCCGTGCTACCTCCCAAGTCACAAGTCAGGTCCACGTCCCGTAACTGGGACGCTAATTGCCGACGGATTGTCACCACTGGACGTCTAGGACGCCGAGAACCTGATGTCTTGTAAAGGCTTTCGGGAGGCATACGTAGTAATTTTTTTATTTAGGTATTAATTATTATTTTTTCAATTAAAAAAGCATTTGAGTTCTTACGATTTATAATTAAATTTAAGGGATACTTTCAAATAGTCGGAAACTAACTGTATCTATTCTATTGTTAAAATTCGGAGGATCTACCTAGTGATCTATCTACTCTACCCTGTAACACAACAGCTCGATGTTCGATTCTTAATATTTACTGGCTCACCTAAGTCCAAAGAGTCATCTCTTAGATTTTGGAAATAAGCAATCATCATTTTAACACAAGAACAAATAAAAAATATTGACAAGTATTGTGAAAATTAATGGCAAAAATACCCCTCCGTTAGCTGTGAAAACGAGCGAATGAACGGGTTTAGTAATCGCTACTATTTATAAGGGGTGTATCAGAATGTTTTTCGTTTTTATACTTTAAAAATAAACACAAAAATTGGTTCAAACTCGCTTTATTTACTGTTGAATTAAAGAGCCGTTTTTATATTTTTATTTATGAAAAACAGCCGATTTTAAATGTACACCATCCACTTCTTCACACTCATTTAGCCTGGCACTAAAATGTTGAATCACTTGCTGGAGCATCGATCTTGGAATAGCGTTGATTTCTTCTGTGATTCTTTGCTTTAACTTTTAATTTAAGTTGGTAGCAGGTTGAATACTTAACTTTTTAAGTAGCCCCATAGGAAAAAATCAGCAAACGTTAAATCTGGACTTCTTGGTGGCCAGTTGATGTCTCCTCCGCGACTTATTACTCTTCCATGGAATAAATCGTGAAGAGCAGCTATCGAGTCATTTGTGATGTGGGAAGTGGCTCCATATTGCTGGAAAAATGTTAGGCGGTTGTAGCCAATCTGGTTTTGCATTTCTAGAGTCAGTGAAACCCGAATCATATGGCAATATCGATCGGAATTAACTGTCGAGTGTGACCACGTATCACATGACCAAGTATCAAAAACGAAAAACATTCTGATACACCCCTTATGAGTAATTAGTATAGTAATCGTTAAGGGTTTTTCCTTATATTTTGGATTTGACCTAATCAACTATCTAGCTTTCAAATTATCGTGTTTTTAAAAAAATCTAAGAGATTACTTTTTGGACCTAGGTGAACCCGTAAATATTGAGAGCCGAACCCGTGCACCGCACCGAAAAGACACTTGAGTTCTTATGAAAATGCCCAAATATTAAAATTTAGTGGCTGCTTTCAAATAGTCGGAATAACTGCCAAAGAGCAGGAAACAAATTGTTGTGAAGTGAGATTCGAACCTAGGATTCCGATCCGTAGTCCACGACTCTCCCTACCACTAGACCACAACTCGGTTCTATAATAAAGTAAAATAATAAAACCCGCTTGAAAAAAAATCCAGTAAGTTCTATTAGTTAACAAAATTTTTGACATAGGTACCTAGATAAAATATCATCAAAATATGATGGTTTAGTACTCTTTCCGTTGTGGCAACAGAGTTGAACATTGGTAGGTACAAGGTATAATGACTCAGATAAGGAATCAATAGTGTACAGGGAATATAATATAATTTGATGGGGCCCCCTTCTCCCCTTCCCGTCCCCAGGTGCAATTTAGATTCCTGTGTTAGTTATATTAGTGGGGGGCACGGAACGCGAGGGGACATCACAATATCTGGAAAATCGCTTATTTATGGGATCAATGCAGAGTTATGGCGAATCACTTTGTAAAATCAATACGGATTACATTATCTCCCCCGCGCTTTGTTTGGTCGTAATATTAATTTATTTAATTATTTTCTTGTACGGTTTTTGGATTCTTAATTATAATTTGATTGCTAACTGAACGCATATGAAAAACGTAAAAATTAATGTTTAAGTTAATAAGAAATGAGATCTTCCTAAATACAAAATGTAACAACATTTTGAATGTATACAAATACTTGTAGACAAATTACAAATTACACATTCGTTTCCAGAGTTTCTGTCTCTTGAGATATCAATAATACAAAAATGTAATATTATCATAAAGGGATTGGAGGAAGTTTGTGGAATGTTATGCTCCACACAGGGAGCGGATATGGAATGATGGTAGTGATGAAATTGAGTACGATACGTACTTCAATAAAAAAAAAATCAAGAATTTTAATGTTAAAAACAGACCTTTTAGTTAGGGATTCAAATCTTTTGTGGGGTAGATAACTAACTAACCATCACGCCCGAGGGGTATGCAGAGAGGATAAAACGCCACATCATTCTATTCTGGCACACTTCCTTTGCTTCTTTATGGGTAGATCTTACAAAATATTTTTGATTTATTGAAATATTTAAATGATTTTCTACCAATTCCATTTTTCCTCCTGATTTTCCTGGATACGTTTCCCATTTCCTATCCTCGCGACTTTCCCTCGGGCTGCCTTGGCGCCGATGAGGAGCCAGATAGCTTCCCACGCGACATGCACACCGGGCATTACGTTTTGCACATAATAATGCATGCAGAGTGCAGTTCCCCGCACCATGCCTGCAATGCTCAGTGCACTGCACGTGCACACTGCATCCACCATGATTCACCGCCGCCATATGGGGTGGTCGCTAATCGCTGATAATGCCCTTGGGGACAGGTCATCACTCGGCCATTAGACAAGTATCTAGATTCTAGATACTCCTATACCTATTCCTATGTGAGAATAATGTCTCGAGAATAGTGACATGAATGGAAAATTGTCACTCGGATTTTTAACAGTTAGAGAAAAAATATAAATATATATTTTCAACCTGAGACTTTTCAACGTGTTAGTTTAACTGCCTTTTCCCTACATGGTTTATTTCGACACCACACCGAACAGAATTTAAAAGTATCCCTAGAAGTCTACAATTTTTCTGAATATAAAACTCCAAACTTCTTATTTTCTTTTTTTCGGACTTAAAACTTCCTCCCTTCCTTTCTAAATATCAGTCCTAAAATTCCATAAATTTATTCGACTCCGCGGTATTGAAGCATCTTCGCTCCACACGAGTACATTATTTGAATTAAATCACCAAATTGCAATATCCTCTTGTTTTGGTAACAAGAATTACAATACTTATCCTCTGTAATTGTCTCGCCAATGTTAAAATTCAAACACGGTATGATTCATAGTCAGCTGAAATTATTTTGATACTGAATTCAGATAAACTTTCAAATAAAATGAAACACCGATTGCAAGCTATGCGCATTTTATATACCTAATACATTAATACGCAGGTGTATTTATGTGATTAATCGTAATCTCACCAAATTATTACGTTTGTAGATATGCGCATGATTAAAGGTCATTACTTATCTTAAAAAATACAAACGAAAACAAAATGTATTGTAATAATAGCATATAATACATTGCTACAGAAAAGTGTTTTCGGTCTCACCCACAATGTACAATCTAGAACCATCTATTTGTTGTTGTTCTTTACCCTTTCCACGTAGTGAGGAAACCAGCCTGCAGCCGCAGCCGGTATGGTACATAATATGGTGGATGCAGCGTAATGTACAATATATATTATGTACATCCAGCAACCCACGGTCGGATTCCGGTTTCCGTCACACCTGATCGAGTGTCGACGGCTTCAGTTACCATTTACCATCCTATGTGCACCAGGGAGTGGTCCGGCCAATTACAGTTGCCTGGCCCCCTTGCGACCAACTTGTACCAGCACACTACCAACCTGCTTCTATGTCACATCTGATGTTGATGGGGTTGTTATCATTGTAAACTTGTAAAACCTAACGGTACACTTTTTTCCATTAGGTCGCTAATCTTCCGGTTTGCCGCGGTACACTTTTTCCCAAGGAATGAGGTCGATTACATTCGTTACGCGAATATTTTTACTATCTAATGTTTTTCGCACGCCCACTGATGGCATCTAAATAAAAATTTGGAATTTTGATTATCGCTATATTTGTTTTGGCCGGAGACATAAATGGCGACTTACATATTTCTACATGGTAACAAGTCTAAACGTCCACGTGAACAGTTCGCGTTTTCCTTTTCACTTACGCCTTAGTGATTCGTCCCACGCCCTTAGTTCAGATCTTTTGCAACAAGTTGATTGCTGACGGGAATTTGAAATTTATACGACCATTTAATTCTGTTGTACCAGGTTTGTGTATAGCGTAGATTCGCTTATATTTTGGTGTCTCTGAATATCTGATTGCAAAATCCTTTCAAAATTTGTTATGCGCGTCAATCTTGGATTGAATTTATGCATCGCGAGCATTGATTTATAATACACTTAGATCTGCCTTGCAGAGTAAATTATTTAGAAAAAGTAATGACACGAAGATTCCGCACCTCAATACACTTACAGGGTCGACCTATCAGAGCCCTTCGACTGCCGGCAAGCATCCGCCCATACACCGCAAAAGGTATGGGCTATTATATAGGGTTACAGTAACAGTATACAATACTAACCCGTTCCTTACGAGAGCGTTCATGAATTTTACCATGCATCTAAAATGACTTTTTTTTTCTTGTGGACGGGCTGTTGGCTATTATTTAAGAAGAAAACTTTCTTTGAATAATAATTATTTTTAGGCTATGTAAACCATATATAATAAACACTTACATGTGGAAAGTTACACCACTTTTTTTAATTTTATCCGTACGGTTTTTACACGGTTTCACTACACAGGAAGGCATTTCGGAATGTTTTCTGATCGTCCGACTTGGCCGGCGGTTAAAGAAATACTGAATACGCGTCTGGCGGAGTTGGAGGTTTTGGCGGAGTTGAACTGTCATTCATTTTTTGGGTTCAGTTCAAATCTAAGTGTATTAATAAATCAATGATCGCGAGATATTGACTGCAGATTATCGCGAGATTTAAGTACATTGTCGGCGATATATATATTTTTTCATCTTGCAACTGCCATAAATATGTTAGCAGTTACTTAACATGAAGCCGATATGTTCACGAACCATGAAACTCTCACTTATCGTTTCAGTGCATGACTCGTACTAGATTCAGATTTTGATCATTATTGTACATACATACATAACTAGGTACGTTTTGTTTTTCTGATTAAAAATCTAATTATGGATATGGATCAGTAAAAGAGATTGATAAAATTAAATTTGTGAATCATGTCAAAAAATAAATAAGCAATTTGAAAGAATAATGAATAACAAATAGAACTAACATTGGATCATTTCAAACTATTTTATTTACAGTCTTGCTAAATAATTTACAGTGCAAAAAGTACTACATCGTCTAATTAATTTCATCGACTTCTTCTAATTAATTTCTTCATCTCTGTACAGTTGAATAATTTCCTCGCTTATCTCCCCGCATCATCGTTTTGTGTTAAATGGTTAATCACAATAATATGACAAGGCTGACACACTCTTGACTCTTGCCAGCTCCTGTCAAACCTCAGGCATGTTGTCGAGTTAACAAATATCCCAGTGGAATATGACTTGATGCACTCATTATCTCCGTTAACCACTTAACTGAAATGTTATGTCAAGAGAGAATTTTTTTGTTACTACTTGTCACGTTAAAGGTGCCTTACTATCTACGCTTGCTCACATCTTTTTTACCGATTACTTACCTAGGTTTTTCAAGTATCTATATGACAAGCAAGACCCTTAATTTTTTTTAAACATGGTACCTACCACCAATTTCGTCTGTTATGCCTACCTTTCTCTACTTGAGAATAAAACATAAATAATTTATGTTACATGTAAACCAATGAATTTTCAATATTTCACATTGTAAAATAAATATTTCTAAATGGCTTTTACAGATTTAACGACCCTGTGTGGTGTAAAACTGTGAAATAATGTTCTTGTAAATTTACGACGCACTCAATATCGATCTATTAGCTCAGATTTTACGCTCCATTAGAAAATATTATAATACAGCCTTGTGACAGGAATTTTTATTTGACTATAATAGTATCTACAATAATTGTAGATTTATTCCTTTTTTGTTTATTTCCTCAGATGTAAGGCAGAAAACAAATAAATAATACTGCTTTTGAAACTCGATCCTCGGAGAAGTAAGAGATATCTTTTTACATATCAGTAGGTAGGTATAGGACGCCATTGCAGTTTGTTTACCGGGAATTATAACAACCGGGTCTCTTTATTTTAAGTTGCAAGTCGTATTTACTCAGTATCATGTTAAAATTAAACAGAAATGCATCTTACTTTGCTCTGTGAAACTGCGGTGGTTGTAACATGCATGGCTTACCTTGAATGTGGCTTGTTTTAATGCATCATAAAAAACATCATACATAAGTAATCGTAATGTATTTGACCAATTTTTTTAAATTAAAATTTTTCTTTTCTTTTCCATGCTACGACTATGTTATTTGACACACTTTTACCGCATAAAATATATATATTGGAATGAAATAAATACAATTCGATAAAATCTTGCATATATTATACGCTATGTTCGATCATATCCTTCCCAACAAGAAACTAGAATATTATCGAAAATCAAACAGATACAATATCGATGACTTTGAATTTAAGGACCCATGTTCTGTGTTATAAAGTATTTCTGGTCCCCTCCCACGCAAGCCGAATGAGAGCAGACCATTAGCGTACCACCCAATATTATAAAAGCTAATGTGGATATATACAAGAACAGGTTCCTAGATATGGTTTACAGTTTGCGTTTGGTGATACGAATGATAGTAATAGGTGTAAGACGCACTATTGTATACATATTGTATTGTGTACTAACCACTATGGGACATGGAATCGTTTCCAATCATTTGTTTCGTCAGATTTAACTGATAAAACGAATTAATCCTACGCGCCCTTTGAAAGATTGCATCTCATTTTTGGGACGGGCTCATATAAATTCTTGTAAAATTTGAGTTGAATTCGGATTGTGAATGTTTCCTGTTTATTTAACGTTTTTGAATGTCATAAATATTCTCTTTTATATAGTAATTTATATCCCACAAATATTATATCCCACATACCTAGTAGGTAGTAGGTACCTAAAAATATTGTGGCGTTTACTAAAATTAGTGGTCTGTAAAGGAAATGCTGTTTAATAGAATACTGTCGCCGAATAATTCGTAAGCAAATATAACTGTAGTTTCTAGTTTTTTCCCAGATATATATAGATTTACTATAGAAAACATTTGCATAATTTGCTAATTCATATGAAAATAATATGACCTTTTTTTAGTATTCAAAGAGGTATTTTTAAAACCATTTTAGAAATGCTTGGTATTTTTTTGGTCTTTGATCTTTCTAGTTTCTAGTATATTTAAAGTTTCAAGTAGGTATTCAACATGCATATTACCTGCTACCTACATTTATACGACATATTACTTGTGTTTTTTTTAATTCTAAGAATGATCATTTTCTAGACGGTATTTGTCGGCGCTTCTTTGTCCACAAAAAGTATCATTACACTGTTTGAATCAAGATATTGAAACTTTCCCACAATCATTACTATGAGATACACGGTTGCAATCATTTAAACTTAACTGATACTAAATTAGTACTTACGTGTTATTTATACATGACAAAATAATAAATATTTGAGCATACAATGGTTCGTTTCTTTAGTCCATGGATATTATGAATTATAAACTCGCGTCGATATCAGTTGTCTTATAAATAACCACGATGAAATTTATAAAAAAAAAAAATATCTTGAAAATCTAGCTACTGTAAAACATCTTAGACTTTGTTGAACTGAAATGATGAAATAATTATTTTTTCTTTTTAGTTTGACGTCATCTGTTCGATATTTTACTTAAAACAGATGCATTCTTTCGTACTTTAATATTGAATAATATTCAGACCGCGACTCGGAACTAACGAGGTGTCATCACTAATAAACCAAACAAGACTTTGTCATACTCAAAAGCCAACAATTTTTTGTCATTAATATTCATATAATCGGTGTTGCAAATTCCTTCTCTTCCGTCCGATCACATAACGGCAATTTCAAGATTAGCCCAAGTTCACGAGTGCATATAATTAAGCAATTAGCCTTTTTATCCCATCGTAAATTACACCCAGTCGTTTTTTTGCATCAAAACTGTAGAGGAGATGATTTATCGCGTGTTTTTAATAACTAGTTGAATGTCTTTGACACGGAAATTGTTCTCTGGACTGGCAGACTATGGGGTGAAATTGTTTATAACACAGAGCCAGCTTTCTTTAGAGTATTTTACCTGCTCTCTGCCCCATATATGTAAGTACTGCTACTATGTTGTTCTACTATCAATCAACGTCTTGCAGTTGTGATTTGTGATGAAAAGATCTAGAGCTATCAATGGGCCAAAAAATAATATTGCAATCGATTTGCTTTAAAGAAAGTAAAACGCATCCCGAATGCTTTGTTTGCTAAGAGTACTTATACTAAATTCATTTCGTTATTCCTACCGAAGAATTGCTAAAATTTTAAGGAAGTCATCTAACATATTAATTTCACTTAATTTGAAGAAAATTAATAAGACTTTGTAGTCCAGGGTTGTGGCCTAGAACTGAATTATTACATGTAAAATTATTTTGTAAAGTTAAACCAATACGCCCGTACTTACCACTATAAATTATTATTGTATAACTAAAAGTAGATAAGTATTTGGTAAAATTGGAATGTTTCGCACTTTTTGCAATGTATTGTATAAATTGTTTCCGATTTACATCATCATTATTAGGAAAGCCTGAAAACTCATTACGTTTAGCTTAAAGCGATGTTCAAAGCATACAGCAGCTGACAAATCCCTCTTTCTTAGACAGCAAAATTGTGCACAGTAATTTCTGTAAACATTAGCACTAAATCCCAGTAACTTTGTATGTTGGGCGACCGGCGCGGCGCGCGAGAATGAACTTCCCCCTGATTAGTTGTTTTGCAGTATATTTCCGTACTTTGAGTGCATTGTCATAGCATAAGTGGGCACATGCACGTTATATACTATGCATGTATCCGCCGGCGATGATCGTGAGTGGACCTCACTATAAATATTGTTTACATACCGGCCAATGCACCCGCCCCCGGGTTCTATGGGTAACCTATGGATGGCATGGCGACAGGCAGAGGTAGTACTAACTTCCTAACCACTACCATGCATGTTCAGGTCATTACTAATCATAGGTAGGTCTACTGTTAAATCGATTGTCGATTAACGCGAAAACACATCATACTTTGCAAATGAATAAATAAGTTTTTGTGCAGCCATTTAAGGTACATAATTATGATGCACTTTTATAATGGACATGAAGCGATTGATTTATTCAATACTCTTTTCTTATAACTTAAAATTATAGCTAGTGTGTTTTTTCTTAGTGCGTTAAACAAAACACCATGAAGTATGATTACAGTTAGTTTTTATTCAGTTACAATTTAACTAAAAATCAAACAATTTGTGCTCCATAATATAGGGAGTGTGAAATGCAACAAAAACACGTCTTTTTCACAGTTTAAAACTGTTTTTAAAAATGCTTGTGCACTAGGCTAATTATTAGGCGTATTTACGTATCATCATAATAATATATTATATATTTTTTTATATCTTTTGGTTTGCAGATTTTTCTTGCTCTATTAAGACATGCTAAAAGAGTTTTTTTCATAATATATGGTTAGCAAACTAAACAAAGTCGGTCAAGGGAACCCGCTTGGAAAGATTTTGGAGCGCGTTTGTGCATTATTCATTTGTTCATGTTATGGGTACCATTTGCATAAAGACAATTAAATCATATTTGTACAATTATGCTAATTTTATCTTCTTTAAATTCAAAACAATCTCTTTAATTTTTCAACATCTATTCTTTTTATCAAAAGTTTGTCTTAGTAAGTAAATACCTTTTGATTTTCTGGGCGTTATCAAAATACATACAAAATAAAATATTGACTAACTAACCGGGTTTGAACCGGGTTGTGGTCTAGTAGTAGATTCGGGGATTCCGGATTAGAATCTCTAGGTTCGAATCCCACTCCAGACTCACCCTTTTCCGACTTTTGGATAGTTAGCCGACCGAAATTGAAATATTTGAGAGAGGATAGAAAGCTACATCACTCTGCTCTGGCACACTTCTCTTGCTTCCTCCACATTCATACATCTTTCATGCACGCACGTCGATTGTTCCGATTTTTAACATGACTACTTTCAAGTATTACATAATATAAATATTTATTTATTATTAACTACATCAATCAAAAATAGAACGTGGCAAAGTAAGATCATATTTTGTATAAAACCCAGATATAGGCAAATATATATTCAAGTATAGCATTAGAACCGGCGGATTAATTAATAAATAAATGAATATAAGCGGAAAATGATAAATTATGCAAAGCAGTCGAGATCCGACATACGCCATACGAGCCGTCAAATTATGTCGTGGACTTTGTAATAAATGTGTTTGCAAACATATGTACTACATGTACTTTCAGAACATTTTTACCACTCCAGTCAACATTCACCCCATGTAATTACTGTTGACGTATACTTTTTAAACTCATACATCTTCTGTGAATGTAAAATGTTTCTTACATCTTCCTTCTACTTATCTCTCGATTTGGGAGCCGATTTATATTCCGCAGCCATTCCAACATGAGATTGTGACTAATTACTAAATACTAGACAACGTGTGCCTGGTTGTTCATTTCTAACTAAATGATCCGAGGCAGTAAAGAAGAGGGTAGCCCACACAAATGGCCACGGTGATTATATGATACAATAATCGATTATCCAAATTGATTATCAACTCTGACGTGTTTAATATTGTTTTAACGTCTTGCGGCCTTTAAGAGCCATTGATGTGTTCTGATTGTTTTTAAGAACCGTTGACTCATCTTTTTACTAAACGTTTCAATGTTAGATTTACGCTGACGAAGATTCCACCAATAGGTACTGAGTCTCTGTAAATGATCAATACCACATCCTGTTTGCATCTTCTGCTGCACTAATGGGCTGTTTTTAATTCCCCAAGTACTATCAAACATATTCCAGACGTGATATGAATAATTAGTCATAATGAATCCCTTGTCTCCAGCTCTATAAATAAACACTAGCATGTCTCTGACTCTGCAGCGGTTGCCGGACGATTTGTGTTTAGATTTAGTTAGATGCACAGGCATTTGCTTGTCGCCGACCCGTTAACAAAAAAAAAACTCTTCGCAGGAAATGAGAAACTCCAGGAATTTACGCAAGTGAGAATGAGTGATACGGGTCTATATTTGGACACGAAGTCACGAAGCGTGTCTTGTTTTTCTGCTATGATTATAAATAATTTTTCAGAATGCATCTGTTTATAATAATGTGCACGAGTTTACTCCACATGAGTAATATTAGACTAATCTCTACTTTCTCCTATAGTCTTGTTTTAAAACAAAATTAACACGTTGTTGTCAAAATGTATGTATGATGCATACTTTAAATTTATTTGAGTCTTTCTAAGATTTATTGATTTCTTGCGGTTTATATAAATATGTATTTTACAGTTAAGGAACTAATTTAAAGTTCATTGTTGCATGTATTTAGTGTTATTTTTTTTTTATATATCAACAATGTATATATTTTGCATAATATACATATTGTACTAATTTTCAAATTGTTTCTATCAGTTTTTCGTTTCTATGTTTCTGTTACCCTATCGGGAAAAAGTGCATAGTGCAGTGTATCCTTGAGTAACAATTACTGTTAATGTCTTTATTAAACCTTGACCTTAGAGCTTAGAGATTTGTTTATTGTTTGTCGTCTGGTAAGAACAATTTCTTCATTGGCTGTTAACTGGTGTCTCGTGAATGAATATCTCTGTTATTCTAAGCCAGGTCACGGATAAATAGTAGGTTCGTTGACTGTTTTCTTATACTCGTCCTCGGGACTTGTTTTCTGTTTGAAACCGAAGCTTAACTTAAACAAGAACAGTTGAGTGTTCAGTTATTTTTCTTGGATTGTTTTGTAAATAAGCGTTATTTGTTGTGACAACATTACAACGGCTGCCATAAATGGTTTCATTTGAGCGAGAGTATTTGGAGCGCCCGCCCTTTACATTTTCGACGGTCTAAATCTTGTTTAAGCCTTTCATTTCTTTTGTATAAATAGGCAGACAGCTTTCTTATAATTCAGTGAAGCTATTTCAATTGCACCAGTAGCAAACGTAAAAATGTTGTCAGACTTATAGAGATAATTGTATCAATTTTCTTCTGGTCCTTACATTCAGTTTATAAAAATTATGCTCAGCACATTGTAAATAATATCATCTTATTTAATTATTCTTTTACGAACGCGTTTTAAAGTTTTCCCGAAACTTGATCACATTGCTAATAATATTTTTACAAACGTGTACTACTCATAGTGTTTTTTTTAAAAAGGGGATTGGTGCTGTCTCAGTATTTGTAAATAAATATCTGCATATATTGCATACGGCTTACTGCTTAGATATTCAAATTACACTCTCCTCTCCTTCTCCCTTCCGTACATGAAATTCAGGTTTATCGAGTATTCCTTCGAGATAAGGATAAAATTGCAAGATTATTGAGAGTTCATTAGTGACAAATAATGTGTTTGAACCGCTTATTGCACGCTGCAAAAATCATACAAAAAACCGACAGCTTTAAAGCACGCAACTTTCTATAAATAAATAAAAATATTTTCATCCAAACCACATGTGCAAACCTCTAAATTAAGCTATCAACGATTTAAATCTGCAAGTACGTTCATGCTAATCATTAAAATCTACGTAAGTTGTTACATTAGCAACCAGGCAACCAGAGAACCCACTTGGCTAAAGCCTGTATCCTTTGAACAGTACTTTCGTTCATACTGAAGGACTAAACCCACGCGCTAGCCCACTACTGTCTGCTTGTGTACACTTTCTCTGATATTAAATTTCAAGTATCCAACGTGATGCTAATTCAATCCCGCCATTATTGCGATTTACCCAAGTATGACCATCTATACTTACCTTCTGAAACCTTAGTATTGGCATTGGTCGGTGATCTTAACTTCGTCTTTGCATCCCACTGTAGACCTCGCTTCTTGCGTGACGCAAAGTCCGCTCTTTGTTCCTCCATTTCACCTACTGTTTTATACATTGTACTTACACAAATACAGAATCCCATAACTTGTCTTGTCCCTTCATTACGGCCAACGCAATATTCTAAAGCCGTTTCCAGCATCCTTTTAATCTTGTCGTCTACTGTCCATATTGGTCTTTAAGGCTAACCGTTTTCAATTCTTTTGCGCATTGAATTAAGATAGGATATTAATTATTACCGGAATCACGGAAAAGATTTTTAAATACGAGTCTTTAGTGTCAAAATTTTATACAAAGAAGCCAAAGTTTACGGTGCCAAAACCTGACTTACTTAAATAAGCTGTTTTTAAGACCACGATTATACCTAGTAAATATTTTGCGTACTCTCACTATCGCACCCTATTGTAAAGCGCGTTATTTTTACAGATTGCGTTGTTATAAATTACGCAAGTGAAAAAAATTGTATTTAATATGGGCTATTAAAATAACTCAACCTATTTTTCTGCATCAGTTGCGAGATAGTTTTTCGCAACAAAAACAGAAAACCTTTCCCAAAAAAATACTTTGAAAATACAGTATCCATGAAGATCTTCGAAGGTCCTAAGGTTGTATTTTTTTTACTTGTACATAGATCAGCAACAGCTTTATCGCATTTAACTACGTTTGAAATTGACCAACATCTGAAATCCCATCATGATTTCAAATCATCGTAAAAATTATGACCTATCCAATATCTATGTGGCGTGTACAAGTGTACACCCGCTTAATGTAAAAGTTGATTACATCTTGTACCTTACCATAAGATCAGCAAATAATAATTTATCGACTGTGAAATGTGTACAGGAATGGCATTACTTGTTTTACTGTATAACCTTTTTATGGGAAATAAATGAGAAAATTATTAATATGAGTAAAAATAATAAACATAATCTGTAATCGTTCGGCTTCCTGATTTTACCTTGTTATGCTTCTGGGTTCACTGACAATGATTTCTGGAAGTTATCAATTTACCTGTCTTCATTTTAACATTTAAAAATAAACCCGTTAAACTCCTTTATTTAGGCACATTGTTGGAATGGACGCATTTGATAAAAAATAGAGCGCCCTGATTGGAAATCTGATAATAATATCGTATGTGATGGAACTTTTTTTTATATTTTATAATCGTTGTATCATGTACGAGTACCTATTTATTCCCCGAGAAGCACGCTTTTTATCTTCTCGAGTGACATGGCGTGAGTTTAATAATTTATTGCCACAGTTTCGCATTCCTAGCGTCTTCTCGCGTAATTCCATATAAATAATATCATAATTATGATGACTTTATTATTGGATTCAATATTATTCCTGTTCCGCAGCAGTCGGGCTGAATGGCGCTGGGAATTTATTGGTTTTTATCCGTCCTTCGATGTTTCTTTTCTGTGAATGGCTCAGGAATCCGTTTGTAGTTGTTAAGAAGCGTACACAGTGAAAACTGGCTCGCCAGCACTAAATACCAGTCCCACAAATGACAAAATAATATGCAATCTATTTTTTGTTATTATTGAAATATTCATAATTATCATAATTTCATATTCCCTCCCAATGTGGAGCATAAATATTCCACAAACTGCCTTTAAGCTAAACTATCGACTGCCAGTTTCCTTGCGTCTTCCAAATCCAGGTCCACGTCTCGTAGTTCTGACGTAAACTGCCCATGAATTGTCAACGGTAGACGTCCAGGATACTGGGAACCTGATGCCTTGTTAAATAGACAAAAATTGTTAAGGCTCTTGGGAGATATTCGTAGTATATGGCCTAGCCAGCCGAATCGACGTCTTTGCCTGATGACAGTATTATAATTTTATATTTTCTGCAAATTTCTAATCTCTGTGTTCCAAACAAAGTCAAACCACACAAATACTTTTTTTGTCTTTTTTTTACGATTTTCAAATAAATTGATAGAGATAAAACTACTAATTTAGTGAAAAGTCAAAGATTGAGATTGAAATTTTTTTTTTTTTTGTATAAAATTCTCTTGCACATTTGTGGGGCCAAAATCTGATCCCCTGAAGAGTTGTGTGTTTAGGTTACTAAGTATGCTGAATTATGAATGACATCTATTAGATATCCTTTGCATTTTAATTTGAAACTCTGAATGATGAAACTGACTATTAATTAGAAAACCTAGACATACCAGCGAGCCTGCTTTTACTACGAACTGGACGTAATCGTAAGCTGACTGGATTCGTATGAGAACTGAGAAGTATGTAGTAAAACCGGACGTGAATGATAAGATAACTGACTGGTCGGACGTTGGCCTCTCAACTCCCGCGAACACTGTAATATTAATACTAATGCTAACAATAAAAAAACAAAAATAAACCGTTTCAAATTTACATTTAAAGTTCTATCAATTTCAATCTAGCGATCATTTGATTCTATATCTTATCGGTTTAGTACTGGCTTAAGAAATGTTAACGTATGATTCTAATAAAAATATTATTATTTACATTGTAAAAACTTGCAATTAGCAATTGATAATTTCAGTGCACCTGTTTTACAAAATATATTTAAACTCGTAAATTAAGGAAAAGACTTAAACCTTAATAATATATCCTTTTATAATCTACACCTAATGGAGGAAGAATGCCACAATAAACAATTTATCCATTTGGATTACTGCGTTACTTAATAGTAATAAAATATCAAAGATACGCTGCACTTGGAAGAAATCTTGGTGTACCTACCGATGCAGTGCCCTATGCACCATTGGTGCGTATAAGGAAAAGTAGTACTAGTAGTAATAGTTATCATAAAACCGTCAATTTACTTTTCTTGTCGTCTTTTTACCGCGAATCTTATTAACAATCTTCAGAAGATGTCCGTAACAGGGTGAAAGCGCTATCTGGTCAAAAAAATAAAAGTGGTGTACCAAGTATTTTTTTATTTAACTTGTATTAGTTATATTAAAACAATTAAATCTTCAGAAGTGTAAAGTTTTATAGGTAGGCATTTCATTAATTTATATTCAGCGTATTTTTTTATCTTGTGTCATTCGACTACTAATTTTTGTCTCTAGGATTCATGTCTTTGATTGCCAAGGTCGGGTGTTCGATACCCGGTGTGGGTGGAAATATTAATTATATTTACTGCTATTATTTCCGTAGGACTTTATGTGTCGACGGTTGAAATTGATCTGACGTAAATCTCCCGATAGTTCGTTGGAATATTTTGTGGCAGGTTTTACGGCTTACTTTAATTTATATTAAATAATCTACCGTGGGTGGTTCGTATCGTAAGCTATAAAGTATCGTTTGTGATATACCTCATATTGAACGTAATTATTGAAACCCATTTTAAAAAATCTGGTTGCAGGTGCCCTGCTTTGTAGATATTTGGTATTTATTACATTGGTAAGATTTTCGCTGCTTTTACGGAAACTCTTGTTTCATACAATAATTATAAAATATTAAAACGCTTAGTAACTATTGCATTTATGCATTGATTTCATAATAATGAAGTTTTATTTGGGTTATTATTTATTTATTATAGGAAAACCAACAGTCAAATAATCATTATAATAAATATTAAAAGAAAACAGAGTAGACCAATTAGAGGTTTTCACAGGTAGTAACAAAAATAGGTAAAAAATAAAGAAAAATATTCTCATCGTAAGATTACAAAAAATAAATTATATGTACATAAAAGTGAGTTAAAAGTTAGAAAAGAAAGAAAAAAAAATGCTAACTCAACAAAATGTGATCAACAAAGTGTGATTTCACTCGGAAAGCAAACGCCGCACATCAATGTTTATTTTTAAATAAATATATATATATTCAATGTTTTAGATATTTGATTAAAGTTATTGGAGGCTCGCCATATATACGAATTTTTTCTATAGCTAGTATTTACCAGAGGGGTATAAAGAAGAGGGTTGTTACGAAGGGTTTTACGGGGAATATTTTATGGAAAGTTTAGATAGTAGTTCCGGAGAGTCTATTGCTCCAGAGGCTATTTTTGATAGGAAAACTATATTATTTTGCCTATTTTACGAGTATATTCATTTTCCGAGTTTTCACATATTAACACCAAGAGATTTATTACTATGTTAATGTATTGATGCTATAAAAATATGTGCCAAAGAGCAACATCGATAAATTTATGTTATGCACAGATTTTATTTATTGTATAGAAATGTATGATTTACGATGAGAAATCTGCCAAAGTAAGGGAGGAATAAATAAGCCATAAATTTGGTATTACTTTTATATTCAATCTGATATTTTTCATCTTCCTACGTCTTCACATCGGTTCTCAATAATAATTCTTCCCGATTGTATTGTTGATATGCAAATGTCTACCGCGAGTTTACCCACGTTGTAGCTATCACGTTCTAGAATTATTAATATTTATTTTTTTTTTCACTTATGTCGATATCGGTTAGTTTGTTAATATTAATTAAAACTAAAATAATTTTTCTACTTACCGTACCTATAAAAGTAACAAGATCTTGAATTCAGCTACATTGTTGACAAATATTTTGTCAATTTTCTATAATTTATTTTGTCGATTGTTAGTATGTTTCTATGTTGCTAGGAAAGAAAATACCTAGCTAATGTCACGTTGAAGCTTGGTCAGTAGGAATTGTGTAATTTACTTTTATCCTAATTAGATTTCTGATTCAGAATTACGAGTAGATTATATTTTATTTTAACACAAAATTCACATATGAAACCTTTTGTAATTTACTGTTTTTCTATTAAAAAGGCGTTATCAATGAATCACATAAAATTATCATCTAAAACCTTCATAATATAATTATGTACATTTCCTATTTGCACGCGTATTAATAATAACAAAAACTTCTACAGTTTAATTAATAATTTAGTTTTTGCGACCTTTGTTTCACATAGTATTTTATTTTTAATGTATGAATAAGTTCAACATATTACGAATATATTAATGAAATTATCAAGATAATATTTTGAGCAGTCTGCCTTGTTAATGTTAATCAATAGGTTGGTACACATTTCCATAATTTTTAGGACCGCTGATTAATTATTATTTTTACATATATGTATCATAAATTAACTTATGTTGAATTTATTTTCATTCCTTAGTTATAATAAATGTCCCGTGGTTCACATTTCTTACCAAACAATTTATAAAGATCATTTTATCTGTCGTTGACTAGAAAACTATAAATTTGAAACGAATAAAATGTGTTTTTTTGGGTTTCTCCGCTTTTGTAAAGGCCGTAACCCCTTTTTTCCATAGCTTGGTCCAACTGTATCGCCCTGATATTTTTCTCTTTCGAAAGTTTCTTAAATCTACTCTTCCACCAACATTGGCCCAACCACAGCCAAGTGAGTTACTCACGCACTATACCTAATGGTGCGTAAGGCACTGCGTTTGTAGGTAGGTACAATATGTATTAAATCAGTATTGAACGCTGCAGCTAGACTTATCTTCGGAATTTCTAAGTTCGACCACAACTCCACTGCTAAAGAAACTGCACTGGCTGCGCTTTCCACAAAGGGTAGAATACAAACTCTGTTGGCTAATGTACAAAGCCATGCATGAATGCCGCTCCAGAGTATTTAAAAGAGCTTTGCATTCCAGATGAACTAGCTGAAAGACGTCTCACACTTCGATCAGCTACATCTACAGCTATAGGCAGGGTTTTAAGTACCGATCCGTAATCAGCGCACAAAATTTGGAGAGCGCGCTTTTGCGGTTGCGGGCCCTGTGGCTGGAATGCTCTCCCACCAGAAGTGCGCAACTGTGAGAGTGAAGTGATGTTTCGAAAGAAACTTAAGACCTAATCTTTTGATTAATTTTGATAATTGTATTTTCTACTCAGAAAATTGAGTTTTCACTCACTTTAAATTTCCCGAGCAGTTAAATTCAATATTTGAAGCGCCCTTGAGGTATATTTATACGAAAACGGCGCTATATATAAATTATCTATAATAATAATAATAATCATAATAGTATCGCACTTCTGTTCTAGTTCGAGGTATCATACACAGATCAATGTATTTTCGTTCAATAGAAAAAAATACGTACCTCTTCGATTATATCTTCCTGGTATAGCATCGTGTTTCCTCTAGATAAAATTATTAATCGACATCAATAAAATTGTGAAGTGTTTGATCATGGATTGTATGCATTAGTCATTAGAGATTATTAGGTACCTCTCTTGGACAAAGTGGTCTCTTCATAATATTTATAAATAACTACCTGGCCCTTGAGCGTTTTTGGATAAGTTATAATTTCCCATAAGAACCTAATACTATCGCATACATTTGATTGAAAACGTAATGTAACCCTTCCTGCCTGTTAACTTAATCGCTTATTTAACGAGTTTTAACGTTTTAAGTTTTTAATTAAAGTAAAATGAAACATCTTGAACAATTTATTATATTTATTTTATATAGTCATACATAACATTATACATTTATTTAGTACTTTAACTGTCTAACTAGGGTTGCTACCCCGTCTAAGACAGCCAAATATATGGCTTTTTTAGTTATAAATACATTTTCATGTTACAAGTTACAAATACAACATTTTAGGAAAAATTAAAAAAAAAAAAAACAGGATGATTTATCACTGTAAAAACCTATTTATTTTAGATATTGTGAAATTTTATTAAGTATTTTGATTTTTTCCGTGTTGTGTATTTCGCTATTTATTATTGCATTTATGGTTAACATTTAATTACTATTTTTATAATATGTGCATTATTTTTATTGACAAGGCAGTGATAATTATTATAATTATTACTAAAATTACCCAGTTTGATATTTTTTTTTAGGTTATCGTAAGTATGAGTCAATTTTACAATCAGCGTAAACTAGGGTTACTATCAAATAATGCTTACTTTTTTTTCATGATTTTGCTATTATTCCAATAAATCAATATGATACTTGATTTGCCTTTCAATTTTTAAAATAAATATATAGTTATATCGACGACTAGAATACACAAATAAATTACCTAACTAACAACTGAATATCACGTTTTTTTCCGAAAAGGTAGGCAGAGAGGATAGAACGCCACACCACTCTGTCTTGGCACACTTCTTTTGCTTCTTCCACATTTATAATTCTTCTCGCGCAAAAAAAGTTTTCCCATATTATTACATAATATTATAGTATACTCCCTTGTATTATATTTTTAGTCAATGTTTTAATAATAAATATAAATACTTTTAGTCAATGTTTTAATAATAAATATAAATACGTAGCGTAGCGGAATGGCTAAAAAAAACGCTGGACTCGATATACGGAGGGTTCCGCGTTCATTCCCGGTAAGAACACAAAAATCAAAAGGACTTTTCTCAAGGCTGGGTGTTGGTGATGTTGCTGCCCTCTGTTATTGGGCTTCTACTGTGGTTAAAAATAAATTAAATAACATAATATTATTACTTATCTTATCCGAACCTAATGGCGCATTTGTAAACCATATCTTGATATTTTTAAAATTATAAATAAAAGTGAGCCAAAATCAATACGTTTCTTATTATTTTTTGGTAGGATCTTAAAGCTCAATTTCACAAAAACATTATGTTTTGTAAATAATTTCCTATATTTCCGTTATACTTTTATAAGAAATAAATTGAATACAAAAAATATGTCATTTTCACCATGTTCAATTTAAATACCCCCGATTTACGGCAAGCACTCGCTATAAAAATCTGCATGCCCATGTCTCGCGTGGGCTCAGTCCACAACATGAAGAAATTATATTTAAAAAATGTTAACCGGTCAATACCCAAATAAGATTTTGTATACGAAGCCCCATTTAAGGTAATGTGGCACCATTCGGGGTGACCTTGCGACACTCAATATAGCATGGGATTATTCAATATGCTGCAATATAATTTATTTGAAATAAGGTGAAATGGGTTAAATGCAACATGTGAAATCAAGAAATGAACCAAAAATTAAGCAGTAATTTTTTAAATTAATTAATTAATTTTATTCGGGATACAGACAGATGTATAGGTAATACATAATAAAATAAAACCAACCATTAACGATAACATGCATGCCATCAAATTATATGCATCCCCTAAGAAATATTACACAGTAAAAAGAAAAGAAAAAGACTAATCCGACCAAGGCCGCATATTATATATTCTTTAAAAAAAATATATATATATATAGATGTAGAACTATTTAGGTTAGCTCATTAACAAACCTACTACTACTTTCTCTTATTCGCACCCTTACTTAGGGATGGGGCGCTAAATTGGTACACTAATTGTAGTATATTCCATGATGGCAAGATGATCAGTTATAAAATACGTAATAAATATTATTATGTGAAAGACCACATAATCATTTCATGTTGACCCTGACGGGAGTCGAACACAAGGGCCGGATCCGGCTTGCCAAAGACTTTCATCTAGCCCTTCAATAGCCCCTAAAATAATTCATACAGGATACTTACATTCATTTTATACAATTTGTTGGGAATTATGTCCCAAAAAGTAAAGGATTTTAGGGTTGTGGGTTATCTGCAATGGCTGTTCTGCGAAGAATTGGAGATGTTACTATTACTACTTTCCCTTATCCGCACCCAATGGTGCATAGGGCACTGCATCGGTACACCAAGTGTATATTGATCATTTTATTACATGAAAGTAAGATTATCAATCATACGCTTCAGTACCAGTCCAAGGTATCACACATTGAATATTAAGATGAAAATCACATGTAAATAAATGTTTCGTGTTAGGCGCTGAAAAAAAAAACCGCTCTTTCATAAAAGTTGGTGACCCCAGCATTATACCACCTGGAAGACATACTTCAATTACAGTGAGATGTAATAATGGGAAGCGCACCCAAGATTATTTTCTCACTGCGAATTAAAATGTTCTATTCGCTCCTTTACCATCCACCCACTTTAGCCCGCATTACGATAGTCATAATAATTTCCAAGAAAAATGTACCAGCGTTCTGACACATAATTTAAAAAAAAAGTGCTGTCTTGATTTATTACGCTATTCCTGTCAGCCACATTTATAAAAAAACCACTCTGTATTATTTTTGGTTTATGTAAACACAATGATTCATTTTCAGAAAGTGACTTTATGTTTATTGTACTGATTTCGCAAACAATATCATGGACGTGTTGTATTCGAACGAAAGGCTTCACAATTCATTAAATTTAATAATCATTCATTATTAAGAATACGAACTGTATTTTTAAACTGTTTACCATTTTCTATTTAATTTCTAATTTTTTTACTGGTTATTGCACTTGCATTGCGATTCTATAAAAATGTGAAGAGAAACTGAATTAAAATAAATATCCCCCTATAAACTCTTAATTTTCTTTCTTAAATTCTCACCTTTCAAAAGTTTTTGATTGTTGGTTATCATGTTTGTAATACTTTTTCATTTGTATTTTGTCACACCGTCAGATCTATTGTAATCCCACGCCTCTATTAAGTTAATAATCACAATAATTATTCTCATTATACGCAAATTTAACGATTGGATCGATTATTTATAATTTGAGCGATAGGCGCCTTAGTTGACTCAGTGGTGGCAATTTACTTGCTATAGGGCAAGGTCTGAAAATTTTCGCCTACTCCACTAAAAAAAGGCAATTGTTTTTTTTTTTAAAATGTGAGTGTGTTTTCAATGCAGTTGTTAATCAACAAATTAATATACATAACGTTTTTATTACATTCCTTAGTGATTTAGAATGTCAAACCATTTGATTTGATTAAAGCTTTTCTTCATATATTCATAATTGATGTTGGTTTTTGTATGCATTTTAGGTTCATTACATTTTGGTGGACTATTACTTTGGTAGTTATAGTGATAGTATTTGATAGTGGTAGATAGATATAGTTGTCTTTTTTTCACTGCAAAATACAAATGGAACATACAATTTTGACAGCGCTCTTTGAAATAGTTTGTCTAGTGTTAACTTAGCAGGTCTATGATAAAATCACGGTAGCAAAATGCTTAAAGTTTGAATGCTGTGGCTTTCAAATTTTCAATCCCCTTATCGGAAACCGGCATCATCATCATCTTCACCATCTTTCTATATCTGCTCTGTATGTGGAGTACATGGATTCCTCGAGCCAAGCGATCGGCCGCCAGTTCGACCGCACCCTCCCAAGTCTGCGGTGCAAATACGGTCGTAAACCCAAACGTCACTAGACGCCCATTTCTCGCCGAACTGTCAAATCGCTGTCAAATCGTTTATCTCTAACCTTACTTCTTCGACGAATTTGCTTCTCCAAAATTTTTGATCTTTTATGTCTTGTGGAATGCATAGACCTTGAGAGATTCTACCAAGATTCCACTATACTTTGAAGCCAAAAATCCGATTCCGATTTTTGACAAGTGACAGTTAAGGGAATCGGTAAAATGTCTTAAACCTTAGTAGATTCGCAGCCCAGGTCCACGTCCCGTTGTACGGCTTTATAGTGTATTGATATTTAAAGATCTACGTATGTACTTAGCTATTAAACAAAACACATTGTATTAGTACTTGCGTAGCCAGTATCGGTGACGTCACGGCTAGTACTCGCTCCTTATAAGACGATACACTCACTGAGATGACAATATTAGCCTACCTTGTGCCTACCATTTTGTTTATGTCAATTATACTTATTGTGTACATTTGGCATTCAGCTAATCACTAATACAAATATCACATAAGCTGCCTACATTTTATTTTAATTAGGTCCTCGAGATTGTTATGCGCTCCTTTGCGAACTTTTATTGAGAGTAACACGAATCAATTGAGATGAATTGACTTGATTTATGCAAGCTTTTTGTTGGAGTTTATCATTAATTGGACCCAGAATCGAGGTTATGAATTTGTCAGTCGACGAAATAAATATATTAATGTAATACCACAATTTTGGCTTACTTCCTAATATTTATATGTATCAGATAAGTACATTTTTATAAGCACACTCAATTTATAATCCTACAGTAGTGACTTAGCTATAGGGAATTTCATTTGATTCTGATCCATTCTCCCCTTGTTCATGAAACACACAAAGATCAATCAATTGAACCTATTATTTTAATGTATGATTGTTATCACAAATAACATAATCGTCTTTGATTGACCCCAATTTTTTATATCTTCTAGAATACAATCCGCCCTCCATTGGATTTGGTGAAATGATGTTTTGTGCTTCGTAATAATGATAGAAATTTGTATATTCTTCAGATATTCAAGTTATTGACAAGATTAGTTTTTATTTTATGATTGAGTACCTACATAAATCTGCATTTCCACAAGTCATCATTCTTCTTTTCATTACTACTTTGACCTCTTTCACTGGAATGTCTGATCAGTAAGAATATATTATTGGTATGGTAATATCTTAGCCTGTTATATACAAATTGACTTCGAATAATAACGGATTTTGTAAATGTAAAAATAGAAAATTTAGAATTCTTTTATCTGTTGAGTACTTTTACATTAAGTTTTGTATTTAATTATTTATCTTTTTGCACGCCCTTTTCCTTTCATTAGATACTTATTATTATTATACAGTATTTGTCTTTCTAATCATTTAATTGTGTCTTAACAAGTTAAGACCCGTGTTATGTTTCCGTGCGGGTAGGCGGTAAAGTAGACCTCCAAGCGAACACTTTTGTATACGCATTTTAAAAGATTAGGCAACACGACAACTTCCAATGATAAGTAGTAGGATCTTACAATAACACTAGTTGTATCAAATTATCAGAAAAGTCCTTGATGCGCTGTTTAGCGCAGTAAAAAATACACAAAATGCAGTAAATCATATGAAATAAGGTGTGAAAATACAACAAATATATATTCAACATCATCCTTCATTTTATTTATCTGAACCGCAATGATGCACAGTACATCAAGTGCATCATGTTTTGCCCATTAAATTTCATAAAGGGTCAATTTATAATTTAAATTTCATAATTAATTAAATAATTTTACGTTTCAGTGATAGTCCAAGGTATCATCTAAACACGATTTACCTATTTGTTAAAAATTCTTTCGCATCAGATGTTTTGACAAAGTCAGTAGTGGAATTATCATCTGAATTTTGTTGTTTTTAGTGAAACTCGAAATATTTCACTTTTGAAATATTTTTTACACGATTAATTACGACGCCTCCTACGTATAATATCGAAACCCACAAATCCTCGATTTTGAGTTTTTGGTGGATTTCGTCTGTATTTAACTATATCTTTGATTCTACCAAAACAAAAAAAAATATATGCCAATAATAAGGGCTTTTTTGGGGCGTATTTTGTCGTATCTACAACCAATGCATATGAACGAAAATATTTTCAAATGCTCCTCCTGTAAAATCGCATTTTGTGGGTTACGATATTATACGTAGGAGGCGTCGATTAATTGCCAAATAATTTTTGTTGAATACCAATAAGTTAAAAGAGTAGTGATCTATCCCCTTTGCTAAGCGCTCTTGAGGCGATTTTTCTTTTAAAAAAAAAACTACAATGCCCAGTAATAAATTAATGAGATTATGTAGCGGGGACTCAATTTACATAATACACTGTGGAGGAAATGCGGATGGGTTTTTAGGCCCGAGGATCGAGGATTTGCGTCAGATAGTGAAATGTCCTACCTTTGTGGCTGGAGCTCTTTTTGGTCGCACACGACACTTCACTTTCACTGATCAGGCAGGCGGTAAAAAGTACTTCTTCAAGACACGGCGAGGGTATTTCGATATTAATCGAGACGAGAGCGAGGATCTTCGATGCGGTGCGGTAGGTTGGTTACAACTACTGACGCGGGAAGCGGGATGGGAACTGAGGTAGCGAAGAGGTGTGGTGCGGGGGGAATAAATATAATATAATAAAATAATAGTATGTGTGTATAATAAAACTAAAACCCAGCGCGGCGTTATCATAACTCCCGGCCTTGAAGTATGTAATACTTCAACATAAATTTCAACTTATAAACACAAAATAGGTAGAAGCAAACTTAATCATAAATACGAGCATGTATGTACATTATAATTTTTTTTTTTTTTTTTTTTTTTCGAGGTACTATATAATAAAGTCTTATTGACTAAACGTTGATGTTGAATGATGATCGAGGATTATTGAGTCGGTAAAGGGCAAAGACGCACCACTGGTCTAACATAACTACCAGTTTTCGTCTTTACCTTAGCAACACGGATGATTTCATCTTTGCCTGGGTAAACTTCCTCTACCACCGCAAGAGGCCAGCAAAGTGGAGCGAGGTTGTCTTCCCGAACAACTACAACCTGCCCTATTCTGATAGGATTCGTTTTAGTGTTCCATTTTTTCGCGGCTCTGCAACGAACTCAGATATTCCACGTGCCATCTTTTCCAATAGGATTGGACGAGTTTATCTATAAGGGCGAAGCGGGAAACACGGTCCATCGGTATATCTTCTAAATTTTCCGAAGGAAATGACATAAGCGGGGTTAAATTTAAGAAATGACTGGGAGTTAACGCGGTAGGCTCCGAAGGGTCACTGCCCAAGACGCATAATGGACGCGAATTCATGAGGGCTTCAATTTGGACTAGAGTTGTATTGAGCTCCTCATAAGTCAAAATTTGTTTACCAATTATTTTGTATAGATGCGTTTTTACGCTTTTTACATTGGACTCAGCAAGGCCATTGAAATGTGGCGTATAAGGAGGATTTATTTTAAATTCTATATGACGAGGAGAGAACTCTTCAATAATTTCCTTTTCAAAGTTTTCGGAAGTAGTTAAATTTTCTATTTCTTTTAAGAATCGACGCGCTCCTACAAAATTCCGACCTCCATCACTAATAATTAAGCTTACGGGGCCACGGCGAGCGAGGAATCTTTTAAATGCTGATATGAAAACCTCCGTTGTTAAATCAGAACATACCTCGAGATGAATAGCCTTAGTAGCCAGACAAACGAAAAGACATACATAGGCTTTTCGACTCTTAATACCTCTTCCTTTTGCGAGAGTGATGTAAAATGGACCCATATAATCCATGCGCAACGAGCAAATGGTTTAGCTTCACTTACTCTCGCTTCTGGAAGCTGTCCCATTAATGGGGTTATTTCTTTTGGTTTATTTTTAAAACAAATATTACAAGAATGTACAATTTTCCGAGTGAGATTCCTGGCCGATAAAATCCAGTACTTCTGACGTAACAGAGAGAGCAACATTAGGTCCAGAATGGCAATTGAATATATGATAATATCTAACAAGTAATTCTACGATAATATCTCGAGATGGTAGCAATATGGGGTGTTTTTGGTTATATGTGAGTTGTGCGTTATCTAAACGACCCCCTACTCGTAATATACCATGATCAAGAAATGAATTTAATTTTCTAATAGCGGGTTTACAATTTTTATCAGTCTGTAGTGCGTGAATATCGTTTGCAAAATTAATTTTCTGAACACATTTTATAACATAAAGCTCCGCGGTCCTTAAATCTGTAACCGTAATATATCCTGTACTTTTTAGGATTTTAGTAAATCTCAAAACATAAACTACCGAGTTCAGTAGTATAGTCCATTTAGAAACTCGCTTAGCGAGATCATAAAAGGGGTGCGGTGGCTTTTCGATGTCGTTAATTTGTATTAAAGACATAAGTTTTTGCTTCCGGCATGTTATCAGGAATATTTTCCTTTTGAAAAACATGTTATAGGCCATTGGCTTTGAGGTTGTGTTATCCAACTTGGTCCAGTAAACCAAGAGGGATTGTTAATCAATTGAGTGGGAGTAACTGGACGTGAAATCAAATCACTGGGATTTTTATTTCCTGCTATGTGAAAAAATATATTTGGATCCAAAATGTCTTGAATCGCAGCGGTTCTATTTGCAATAAATGTTTGCCATCTATGAGGCGAAGATTTTATCCATGCTAATGCTATTGTCGAATCGGAAAACGCGAATATTCTATCAACTTTACATCGAGAATCTAAATTTATCGGTCACATTTTTTATTGTAATTGCTAACAGATGAGCTGCACACAGCTCCAATCGTGCCAGCGTTATCTTTTTGAGGGGAGCTAATCTTGATTTGGCGCAGATTAAAGAAACACTAGAGGCTTCTGAAGATAAAGAGCCAACGCGGACGTAGATCACAACTCCATAACACTTTTCACTAGCATCTGCGAACCCGAGTAAAGTAACGTACGATCCAGGTACAATTCCAATATGACGCGGTATTTTTATATTTGATAAATTATTTAATTCACATTGGATTTGTGACCAACGCTTTGCAATATCCTCAGATACTTGTGCATCCCAATCTAATTCCCTTTTAAAACATTCTTGCACCAAAAGCTTCATACCAGCCGTTAAGGGTGCAAGCAGCCCCCAAAGGGTCATATAAAGACGCGGTTTTCGAGAGCAAAGTACGTTTCGTCAAAACGGACGATTCTTGTGTCTCCTGGGTAACTTTGAACGAAAAAGTATCCGTTCCCGGAGCCCACAACAAGCCGACGATTTTAGTTTCCGAGTTATCGTCAAAATTAATATGTTTTTTAACGCGGTCGTTCTCGGATACGTTTTCTAAGAACAACGAGGAATTTGAAATCCACTTAGTCAAATTAAAGCCTCCACTAGCAAACATTTCAACTAACTGACTATGTAAATTTATAGCTTCTTCCGGAGAAGGGACCGAGTAAAGAAAATCATCCATATAAAAATATTTAGAGGCAATTTTCGCTGCCTCTGGGTAATTTTCTGCTTCATCTAAACATAATTTCGAAACCACTTTCATGGCTAAGTACGGGGGCTTTTTAAGCCGAACGATAGGCGTTCGTTTGATTTTCTATATAACTTTTTTAAGAAATCCCTTTTCGACATAGTCTGTCAATGTTTCATTATATTTAATACGAAGATCAGGTACAGCGTCTAATTTCTTTTCGAGAGATAATAATCTGCGCTTTGCATTTAGGTACGAATCACCTAATTGAAAAGGGTCGTCGCTAAAAGGTAGCGATACTTCATAGCGACCGTCTAATCCACGCGATACACTTTCATAAAAAATATTCTTCGCATTTTTTATCATCTGGGCTTAAAATTTTCCGAGGTTCAACAGATTCGAGAGGACCAGAAGTTTTGAACTAAGTTTTCCAAATTTTTCTGATTTATTAACCTTTGCACAGTAAGAATGTACAACGTTATTCGATAGAGGTTTATTTTTTGAATGAATTTGACCCATAAGAATGTATCCTAATGTGGTTTCTAAAGCTACAATATTTGAATCGGGCGTTTCTATTTTTCGAGATAACAATAAATGTGGAATAAACCGGCTCCTATTAAACAATCTATTTCACCGGGATATTAAAGTCTTCTGTCAGCTAGCGGAATATTCAGAGAAATATTTTTTAATATCTTTCGAGTCTAAACACGAAGTCGGTATGTCACTAGAAATATGCTTTACGACGGCAGCTGAAACAGTATAAATGCAGCGGTCATCAAAACGCGAAACAATTGTCAAAGTGGTATAGCCAATAATAGACCCTTCGGTCATAGCGATGCCTTGCACGGTGGATCGCTCCCTTTTTACTTCTAGGCCGAGTTTTACTGCACAGCACTCAGTAACGAAATTACTACTACTCGAGCAGTATCCAGTAATACACGCATACAAACTAAATTTCGTTTTTGTACATTATTTACACCTAAAACCCCGAGCAGTAGGTACTATATCGGTGCGAATTAATATTTAAAGTATTATTTTTACTATTTTTCGTGGGCGGAATAACCATTAAACAATGTTTGGTTTCATTACGATTTTGTTCTACGGGAACAGAATTTTCAGGTTGCATATGTTGTCGCGTATTTTCTAATTTTATGTCATCCAAGTGGATCATTGTGTGATGTTTTTTTTATCACATTTGAAACACCTTCTATCCGATTTGCATAATTTGGTTTTCATGAAAACCTAAACAATTTTTACAAAATAAGTTTTTGTTTATAATATTAAATCTTTCTCGAGGGGTTAAGTTTTTAAAATTTTGACAATAAACAAGGGATGTTTATCTCCCTTGCAAACAACACAATTGGTGTATATTACTTGCGACAAATGATTGCGGCTTAGACTTATAGAAAGACGATTTTTGAGGTAGCGGGGAATACGATTTGCGATAATTTATTATTATCATTTTTCGGTTTCGGATAAAGTTGTGTGAACGTGAAAGTATTTTACTTTGTTCCTTTATAAACTGTTTTCTAACGAGGCAAATTTCGGTATTTTTTCTGAACGGGAATATTGTTCGAATAAATTGACAGTGTCTTTGTCTAATTTTATTAAGAGCTATATGAGTTAATATAAAAATCTGTCATATCTTCGAGGTTAGTAATTTTAAGGCGGAAAACTTGATGCACAATTAACTTTCAACAAAATAATCTAACTGTTCTTGCGAAGCGTGAGAAATAGGTTTAAATTTAAAAATATTTTCTAAATATTGCTGAGGCCAATACTCTTAAATCTTGATATTTTTCAACAAAGTAAATTCCATTAAATAATTTTATAGTTTTTTCTCTATAGCTGGAACACCAGCGATGGTAGACAAGTGACCCAGACAACTTCGAGACCATATATTGTACGCGTTCACATGTTATTTAAATTTTATATTTCGTGAATCATTCTTTAAAATTTGATAGAATAATTGCCAGCAGGATGGTTACCGTTAAAAGAAACTAGCTCCAAAAAGGGTAATTTAAGTTTCGGTTTTGTTATTTGCATGCTATTTGCTTCAGATTTAATTTCTGATCTTTTAATATTGTTGAAATAATATTGAACAGAGAGATTGTGATATTAGTATTAGAAGTAGGTATAGTATGAAGTATGAATCACTGCTCTAATGGTGTCACTTTTTTTGTATTACTCCCGAGACTGTTTTAACCTTCGCTGTCTCGGGTGACTCCTCTGTGCGGAAATTATTGGGACACTCTTGGACTGAAAGTCAGAAAAAGCTAAAGCCCACTTTATATGGCGCAGTTTACTACACAGTTCTCTGTGCAGTCTGAAAACGGTCCCGTATAAAGCTAAAACTGCGTGAAAAACTGTGTGCTAGTGTCAGATTTAAGCTGACATGACAGTCAATGTTTTTTATGTAAACGTTTAAGTAGACATTGGTTTATTGTATGCTTTTAAATACGTAAAAAACCAATAACATATTTACATTATTAGCTAAATATACAATTTCCTGAGAGCAAACATACGATAATAACTTACAATCGCGTTTCAAAAATACACATATTTAGCGTGTCTTTTGACAGAAGTTTGACAGACTGCACAGTTTTCTGAACAAGAAACTGTGTAGTTTTCTGAACAAGAAACTGTCCCATATAAAGCGGGCATAAGACCTGAACAAATTCTGCGCATAGAATATGAAAGAAAAAAAATGTATCGAAGTTAAACTTGGAGTGGAAAATAAGAAGAGAGAAGTAAAAGCGACAAAGAGTGACTTTAACGTGACACGTTAAATATAAACAGTGTTTTGTGATATAAGTTTGATTTCAAATGAATTATGAATTATGTTTTATTTTTTAAAGCGTAAATTCATTTTAGTTTCTTGCAGGTCCTAGATTACAAGCAAGTCTACATTGCAGTTGTAACGCATAGATTATGACGGTAATCGGTGTATTATCAAAGAAATTTGACCAATTACGCGTCATATACTCGTCACAACTGCGATACATATCGGTGTAGATATGCTTCTAATCTGGGCCCAGGGCCCACGATGCCGTTAGATATTATACTTACGTTAATTTTCTTCCCTAACATAATTACTTTAATGTTTTGCTAACTTTCTATTCCATTCGATCCCCAGTTTGATTATTTCCGGGCCGAGTTCTTAATTATTACAAATATAATTGTCCTGGGTAGAAAAGAGCACATCAATCCTATTTGCTGGTTGAACCACGACATAATTAACTGTGCTGAACCTAATGCAGTTCACCACAGATAAATGCATTATTGCATTTTATAACTTAGTGCACTTTAATTACATACACTAGTATCATTAATTTCCCATTATGTTGTGTTTTGCTATTAACTACGTCTTCATACAGTAGATCCATGCTCTGTATTCTGTTTTAATTAATTTTCAAAATTGAAATTTCGCTCTTATCACATCTGAAGAGTGCCTAATTAAATTAGGAAAAAACATCGCTATCAGTGTTCCTGAATAAAGTTGATAAAAAATATATATTATTGTATCAAAGTGCTTCAGCGAAAAAATATTTCACAGTTATACGTTGCATAATTTATAACTAATGAGCCATCACGCTGTTTTCTTTTCGGGGTAGACAGTGAGGATAGAGAGCCACACAATTCTAAACTGTCACAAACCTCGCTTCTTCTTCAACTCTACATCAATGCATCTTGTTATGCGTGTAATTTTTACAAATACACGAAATAATATACAATATTTATATAACGTTTTTAGTCTACTGTGACCGCGTTCCGTAGATCATTTTCCTTAATTTAAATAAAAAATAAGAAAAGCCATAAAAAATGTTTTAAGTAATTATTTGACGAGAATGAAAAAAAAAAATCGCCGCGTAGAAATAAAATAAATTTTCATAAATTTACCTGGGGCAGTTTTGTTTGTGTACTAAATCCAAAGTTGTCAGATTTTACTGTAACTAACTTTTTTAAAATTTAGCGTATTGAAACTATTGTTTTAAATTACCCCTCACTGGGATATCTAATTCCGTGAAAACGATATGTGTATTTTATAAGATTTTATAAAATTAGTTTAAAAAAATCATTTCAGGTAGGTAGTATCAATCTACGTCAGTAAATTTAGCGCCATTGTCGGAAAATAGTGCGAGTCTTTGCTAAACAAAGCCATCAGTTTCCGCTCTACGCAGGTTGCTGCTGCCCGCATTTTCCCAAACAGTTTGTTCGCTTGAACACAGATGTCGCTAACCAGAGCTTTTCTCCTGATAAAAGAGTTTCTTTGATTAGGTTTAAAGCTTTCCACAATGTAAATGCAAGTATTAAATTAAAGTTTTATTGTGTAAATAATAATACGTACATGTATTTTTGTTTACCTGTAGTGAAATATTTGGTTTTTATGACCGCTATGTTTATGAAACCACAATATTTTTGAAAACGTTATCAGTTATAACGAAATCTAGTCAGATTAATACAGAATCCATGCAATTGGTTCAGTTTATATACCAAATATTATGAAAATACTACTGCTACTACTTTCCCTTATCCGCACCCAATGGTGCATAGGGCACTGCATTGGTAAGTTATCGAGTATTAGTTATAATAATAATAACTGTTTTATTAAGTGGAATGAATTAGGTAGGTACTATTCACTTATTTGAAGAAATAATGTAACCAATATCTACCCATTTCAAAATTATGGGAAATGGCTGGGTGGTTACTCCGTAAATGACGAATTCATAAATCATAAAGTCTTTTGTTGCAAGAAATTATATGGGTAGCTCTTTACAGATCGTAAATGAATACTGCTTATGAGTGTTTGGCTACTGTAATATTTTATTGCAGTGACCAGTGACCGCGGATCTGGCTATAACTTTTAACGTCTTCCATTCGGCATTCAACTGACAATTTTTTCGGCGGACTTCAATGGTTTTAGCCAACTCAATACTCACCAGTAATCACCGTAACTCAACCCAAAAGTAAAGCGTTTGAATAAAAACGAATGTTTTAAACGTTATTTATATTATCACCACTAACTTTGTAAATCATTGTAAACTTTTTGTAAATAAAATAAAAATCACTTTGTTTTATTATTCACTTTTTAATTGAGTTATCACAAAAATAATGTTTTAAACTTTGTTTTTAATCATAAAATATGAAGTTTTTCGATACAATTCGCTCCTCCAAAATGTAAATTAAGTATATCGCATTTATGACGCGTATATGATATCAATAAAATAAAATTTGTAAATCATAAGAGGCTTTGATTATTAATTAACATAATTTACGCGTCACAACATCAATATATTTACTTATAGATTATACAAATACATGCTGATTGAGATACTAGACATGATAATATTAAATAAGTTTGCACAATTATAAAAATAGTAACGTTTTTATTCCCAACCCTGTGGTGGATGCAAGCCTCTAAGGTTCATATAAAAAATACAATTACAAGAAATAAAAAATAACAGAGTAAGATTATTCTGATTAATAAAATGGAACGAAGATATGAAAATAAGAAAACAAAGAAAGAAAAAAAAAAGAAATAAAAAAAAATTCATAAATTATCCCATGCCTTGTAAATGCCTAGCAAAAACCTTAATATTACGTTTTAATGGCACGTATTATGTATAAGACCCAGTCTTTTCTCGGTCTGTTGAGATATTCACTCCAGTAGTGTTCAGCACGTTGGCCTACCATGCATGAGGTCGCGGATTCGATTCCCGTTGAGGGTCAACGTGAAATATTTATTCACACTTTGTTTTTTTATTAATATTTTATGTGTGTGATACCTTGGACTGCCACTGAAGCTTAATACTAACCATCTTACCTTCATGTAATAAAATGATCACGGTACTTGGTGTTCCAACGCAGCGCCCTACGCGGTTCAAATATTTTCTTTTCTGATTTTTTCTTCACAGTATGAAAGTGATAAAAATTTTCTGTGCACGAAACGTACCTACTAGAAATAAATAACTTGAACTGAAACAACTAACTAGACTAACGCTAGGAAGCTTTAGTGTCTTGCGAGTTATTTAAATTTAGGTTAATGTCCCGGAAAAGTCATATTTAGTTTCAGGGAAGAGGATAATCTGCGTGTTATGGACGAAATATTATGTAAAACAAGTTATTTCGTTTTTAAAAATACCACTAAGAACATTTGTATTTCGTTCGGTCAACTTATATTTCCGTAGTTTTGAATTACAAGATAATCTCCGTAATAGTATTAATATTACATAAAGTAGAAACGCATTGAAATTCTCCAGTAAAGATTTGTAAACTTTACTGCTGCATTTTCACGGCTTCCTGCCTTGGTACGCTGCTAAGCGCATTTAGTTAGAAAATGGATGCAGTTTTAGTTTTACACAAATGCAATAATTTACTTCACAAGCATGCCGATTATTTATTCTGCTTAATTTGGCCTAATTAATTGTTAATTTAAATGTTGTCACATTCGTGTATTCATTGCGACTCGTGAGCATGTTTTCTCACATAAAAATATTTCAGACGTGATGAATGTATTAGCAATGAAGCGTAAGAGTGTTCATCTTGTCTTCATGTAACTAATTATCTAGATTCACTGCAGTTGGTGTAACAATGCAGTGCTCCCTAGCAGCTTACAGTGTGTTTGAACTCACTTGTAAGGTCTAAGATTTCTGATAAAATATGCAATTATCGATTTGTATTTATGTGCTTTTTAAGTACTGTTTACACCACTAAGGCTTCATGGTCTGCCAAATGGAGATCATATGCAAACACGATAATTCTAAATGATTCTCATATTACATTTTCATTTTCCTTCAGTTGGCTCTTTTTTATACTCATTTTATTCACTGTGGGCCTATGAATCACACATTGACTTTTAAATAATTACCTTTAATACTTCTTACGTACCTTCTTCTTCGATGTTTCAATCCTGGGGATTGGTTTGCAGCAAGACTGCATTGTAATTTCCACTGCGCTCTGTCCTCCGCAGTCCTCTTCAGCTCAGCATATGATATGGGGTTCATGTCCTCACATACTTGCTCCAGATACTCTTGTCGGGGGCGCCCTCTGGAATTTGTCCCCACTGCCATTCCTTCTATAATTACGTACCTAACATAGTACATACTATAAAAATTGCGATACACTATAAACTTGTGTGCTTTAAAAGTATCTTTGTTTCAAAGAACACTGCACTGTAAAAAGGTATTGAACCTTTATGAGGGCTTTAAGTTTATTTTAACTAAATAATTTCCTGAATCACCTACTCGATTATTTTCTTTCCGATCAAGCATATTTTTAGTTCCGTAGTTTATTGTGAAACAAAGGCACTTTATTATACCTTTTCCTTACTTACTATACCTCTATTCTTACAACTTGGTATTTTCTATTAAGTGGGTCAATTTAAGACCTGTTACCTGTAATAGTCCCCGGCAGTAGTCTTCCACTATGATGCGCCAAGATTACATGCCTCAATACCCTCTGATCATCTAACTCGCCTAATTATTATTGCAGAACTACACGGCTCCAGTTTTTCCACGTTCCCCCGCTGGTAATTGCACCTTTATCACCGACTTCTCGTGCAATTTCCTCCCCGGCACACTGAGGAAAAAAGAAATGCGTAATTCCCTAATAATAATTTATTCAAAATATTGTAAAAAAGAAACGGTAATTAGTTGCGAATAATTTAAAAAAAGAGAAATTATTATTTCTTAGTCGAATAGATGAAACGTTTGTGACTCGATGAATTTATTATCGTTGACATTGATTTACTCGTCGTTCAACAAATAATTTATCATAAATAATTTTGAGTTATTCATTTTTAATTACACTTTTTTTACGAGTATTTGACAATTTAATTCATAATAAATTGTTTGAATAAACTGCTAAATAAAAAAGAAATTAAAATTTTACTTTGAAAGTTGATATTTTATATGAAAATCCAGAGTACAAAATTCCACTTGTACCTGCTTAAGCCATTCGATGAGCTTTCAATATTTGGGTGACCGGAAGCCCTAGAGACTTGGTAAAACAAATCCCAATCCAATTACCTAATTGCCGGGAAAGTATTTCGTGATAATCTTCACTAATAATTATCATGTCCTAATTCTAGTGAGGATTATTGTGAAGATACTTGTCAAGGAATTCTTGTAATGTTAAGTACCTTTTATACATCTTTTTGATCCTTCGCTCAATCATCTAAATTTCGGATGAAATTCTATGACTTTCTTTTACCTTTAAAAAACTACGCGAGATGATTGATACTTTTTAAAACATGTATAAATATGTTGTAAACGGTAACAAATAACCGTAACTAGTTTTATCAATTTTTATACATGTTTTCTCTTCAAGTACAAAAACAAACAAAAAAAGTATTTGAGTCATCAAAATTAAAGAAATATCTGCCAAACATTTAACACATTAACTATTTACAATAAATTACACGCAAAACTTAGAGCCATAATTAATACAGTGTTCGGTTGTGAAAATTTTCATAAGATCGGCTTGCCGCCGCCAGCCAAGCGCTGCATTTTATCACTTTACCTCTCTTGTACTTGAGAATACCATTCTATGTTAACCGTTGCAACCTTTCCTGACCGTTAGTATAATAAACGTTAATTTTACAATTTTATAATCTAATTTGTAGTACAGATTGCCCCCCGGGGGCGCGGGGCGGCCAGTGGCGCCCGCGCCCGGCCGTTTTCTTGCAAGTACCAAGTCACGTTTATTTCTGCTATTGTAAGATTAATATATTGTACTGTTTTTCTTTTGACTAGACAGTTTTTCACGTTGTCACAGAAAACCTACATTCATTTGAACCAACCAATTTGAGATTTTTTACTCGCATACGGAGATTACGAAGGTGTAGCTTTTTTTGACCACGACTACCGCATGTGTAAGTTTTTAAACTTTATGGATAATTTACAGGTACACTATGTCTGTCAAACTTATTTTTATCGTAAATTTACTTCGTGTAATCTATGATTTTAGTGTGCATTTTTACCTTTGTCCGCAATCTAAAAAAAAAATATTGTATTGGGTTAATGTTTGTTAGTGGTATTTAATTGAATCTTATTTAACCGACCATTTTAATAAACCTCGGAAAAATTTATGTATTTTTGTAGAATCCAATTTGTTATTTTAAGTGTAGCTACGAAATATTTATATGCGGTCAAGTTCAATGTGTAAAACTGGGCCAAAATAGACCCGATAAATGAGTATCGCATATGAAAAATGTTAGATATCTACGCGCATTTCAATTTGACTGCATTTATACCGTTTATCAATTTAATTGCACACATTTTGGTTATTAAACTAGAGCAAACGTGTGCGTGTGTTGCTGAGAACCTTTCTCGTAGGTACTAGGTACCGTTTGTCTGTAATTTCTGACCCTCAATTATTTATAGCGGCTATATTTATTTTAAGTACCAGAAACCTTTCGTCTACTGCATTTATGAATTGAATCTCTTTAAATAACGATTTGTGATTAGAAAATACATAGTCATTCACATAATACATTAAAAATGTTACGCTTTTCATAAAAGGGGTAATACAACTAATACTTAAATCAGTTTTGGTGATTTTCGACTCTTAACAGGAAGCAATTCTTTAAAATGATCCTATTTTTATTGATATTAGTAGTTCTTTAAGGTTCTGAATCTCTAATTTTTAAATGTGAGTTATACAAAAACTATTATTCATCATGGTATTTATTTATTTGGGCTAAAATATTTAATGAAAACATGAGGCTACAATTATTATTACCTACCACAGCTGTATTATTATTGCAAAAAATTAGCCATCCAAAATGGGAGATTCTAGCCATGTAGGTGAGCTAGATAATAACAATTATTCGACTACCGACTCAAACATGATTAATTTTGTTTTGGTCTCGTATGCATGAGGTTTATAATGACAGTAATCAATTTAACAATGAAATCACACTGCAGCGTGAAACCATGTCCAGCAACATTGTTGCATAGGTAATTGTATAGGATTAAATAAAATTATGAATGAAAGTAGATACGTAGAACACTCTTCACATCCTTAAAGATCGGTAGGCGCGTTTTATAATCTACATCATTCACTTTTTTAGTTCCGACATCCCGTTTACATGTCGGTAATTGAGAAATCGTGCCTTAATTATTGGCCTGCTCCGCCTGTTTGTAAAACCTTCATAATAGCCAGCAATTACATTCCTAACATGATACATAAACCATTGCCACAGGCACTTCTCCAAATATTCTTCTTAAATCTCTTATCCATTTTGAGTGCGGTGATGATAATTATATATCGCCTGTGAATCAAGATTGTTATTCCTATGATTAAAACTGTCTCGTTGAATTGAAATTAAAGGTAGAAAAAATACAGTAATAATTGCACCCAAAAACTAGCGCACTTCGAAATAAATGTAAACAAACCGTGAAAGTTACGATTCAATTTCGGAATAAAGTTTAAACTTACTATACTTAATCGGTATACGTAACTGATTTCTTTTCCAGTGTATAACATAATTACTATAATATAAATTTTGGGTTTTCTTACAGCAAATTCCCTATAATACATTTATTATAATGGAAGATTGAAAGATTGAAAGACTTCAAGTGGCTTTCCCAATAGTATGAATTATTTTCCTTAATTTTTCTCTCAATTACTATGCAATAAATGGGATAGTGAATGGCATGTTTTATATTTAATTTGTACCCAGCTTATTTCACTTTTGAAGAAGAATTTAAAATGTTTCAAAAAGAAGATAACTAATTACAATAAGACGCTTATTAAAAAAACACATAATATTATAAACATTTTCGTAAACCCGTACCCCGTTATATTTTGACAAGTTTTGGCTCCCTTTGTCTGGCAACATGACTCCTACATTTTTTGCCATTTACATTGACACTGATATTAAATATTTTATTATCTTCCGTATGTAAGTTTTTCTTAGACATTCCCTTATTTTCATGAAAAATTAGAAATCTTAATGTCTATTATCTATTTATAAGATGAGAAAGCTGCTAAATAAGTGTAGAATGTAAATTATGAACTATCTTGCAGTACTGACTCCATTAATTCACTTTATTACTTTAAAAATCTAATGTCTTCATTGTTCGGAACCCGGATTATCAGCACATCTTATTTATTGGACTGGTAATATAAAATAATAATAAATTAGCATGAACGCTGTGTGAAGAAATTTATGATAGCGAATTTCCCGTATTGGTCGGAAAGCGTGAACGGAGTGAGCACAGAACACTATAACACCCGAACAGTATAACGTTGTATGGTCGGCACGAGCTTACCATTAATTACTCTGTCGTATTGTGGATCATTACAATAATATACTCCGATTCTACTGTTTATAGTTCTTACTATTAAATACCTAATATTGAGTACCTACCTTTAACTTAAACCTAATCTGGCATCACGTCGTGTAATGTGCTCGAGGTTTTGACGACTTTTATGATAGTCTACGAAAATATTTTCAAGTTGATTGGTTTTTATATTAGGTACAGATCAAAATAAGACTTAGATACTATTTTAGTCATTTTTTTTGTAATTCTTCAATCAAAATCAAAGCGATACACAAATGTATTTGATCAACTGCTCGAAAATAATAAGTTTAAGCTAAAGCGGTGCTTTTCTTTCAGTTTTTATTTCATATTCACGATTATTTCTGTAAAACATACCCACACGCCCATACGTACCTACATATAAGCGAGTAAGATGACTGGATGAATTCCATTCGGTACAGAAATGAAAGAAATCTAAAGGTTATGTGTCAAATACCTACAAATATTCACGAATTCTTTAGCCATAGCCACATAATTATTTCCCCTCTACATTTATATTTGGTAATAAGTCATTATTCATAGTAATATTCAAGTTGCCATTTCTTCAAGACATCAATAAGATTCTTTGTTTGTTTATGAGCATCTCCAGGTGAATAAACTCGACGAGTCGTGAAACGGATCCTTTAATTTGCCATGCAGTTCGTCGCTCCAGACGTTTTGTCTAATTGGTGATTAAATTCTTCCACAATCTGGCTGTAATAAGCGTGTAGTACCGTGTACGGCCGCCATCGCCAGGCGGGGCTCGTAACTAAATTATCTCCTTTGCAATGTCACCCCATTTAACCTCGGAGAACAATCACAAATGATTCAGAAAATGGTCCATTGAGCTTCACAAATACGCCTTGGAAATAATAAAATAATAATTAATACCTATCCATAACAGTCGTTTAATTGAATAAATTAACTTTCATTATTATTCGTTCTCACATTCAGTAGCCGCTCTTAGTGCAGTATTTAATCCCTTTATCAATTAAGATAGTATGCAGTTCAAACGTTAATACACCAACTACAATAAATGTAGTTCAACTTTATTTTTTATTACTGGATCGATTGAATATTGAGATATTTAACGAGCTATCTGTAATACAAATCAAACAGAGAAGGGTTTTAAACAATGTTTAAATTACCCGGAGATCGGAACACTTATACCGGGCATAAATTAAGTTATCCTATGTTACGCTTACATCTTTCAGATTTTGTGACCCGTAATAGATATAAAAAGAATACGTTCCTAGATAAAGTATCAATCCGTCAATTAAAATAATTTATTTCTTATAGGTACACGCAGATACTTTCGAAACAAAGTATCATATTGCAACCGTCACGATACTAAAAAAAAGAAGTTTTCTTGGCTATCTCAATGCATTTTTATTTCCTATCTAATACCCCCCTTTGAATTGATCTGAATAATTGTTTTAGTTTTAGAGGTTTTAGACTTCAAGAAGACTACATTTTGCGTTAATTTCAACTGTACGCCTTACATTATAATGACAGTTGTTTAGACGAGCGTTATAGTATGTATTTTATATAACTATCTAATTATTGTATATTATAATGAATTATTTTTCATGATAAAATTTTTGATAAATACTATTTTATTTTTCGTCTTCTTGTAATACCTACATTCCTTTCATGGTTGCTTAATCAAAGACAGTTTTTAAATTTAACACTTTTTTGTCTTGCCGAGTTATTTATGTTTTTAACAAAAAATCATGATGCACACAATGTAAGGAAAGACTTGTTTAAAAAAAATAGTGCTCGTAATAAATTCGGTAAGAATCTCACTTGCAATCATGAAGGTTTCTGCTAAAATGCTTAGCAATTTTCTCAATGGATGACAGAGAGTGTTCACATGTGAAGCGTCGCGCCATTATACTGTATATTGGCAGATAGATATCCAAATTCCCTTCCAAATTTCTCGTCTCTGTTGAGATGTCAAATGGTAATGAGAAGAATTATTTAATAATGAAATGAGGGTATTTATGTAAGATTATATACAAACGTTGTACTTGTGAATCTGGTTCTTGTCTAGGCTTTGATTTGATATAAAATGTTATAGCTGTCTTTATAGGTTGGCACTTGACGCGTCGCGTCGGTTGTCCACTGTCCATCAAGTCTCTTCTCGCCTAGAACTCCACTACACATAAATCAATACTAACACCCTTCGTACGGGCGGCGTTTGATGGTTCATTTCCTTGGCGGTGTTGCTAGTTGCGTTACCACACCGTGCGCCCGCCTGCGCTTTGACGGCCGACCGCCCGTTTCAATTTATTACAAGTGCTAGACTTTTTAGAGGAAGTGTGGTCACATGGACTCGAATAGCAATTATTCCAAGCCTAGCACCTAGCGTTAAGCTCGTCCAGGTTTTTTGTGATCACGTGACTCGCTCCGTTTCTTACAAACGTAGTCCTCGATTTGCTCCCTGGAATCATTGCTCTTGTGCTATTTAATAATAATTTCAGGGCCTTCCAGCGGTTTGTTGGGGCCTGGGTGCTGCGTTGGGAAGACTTGAGATAACCAGGTGTGTTGCTTCGGGCTGCCGTCTCTGTGCCTTGCTCCTTGGTGGGTTAGAGGCGAAGTCGGTGTTTTGTGCCGTCCTTTCCCCACGGGGGTGCTTTGAGTCGGGGATCCCCCTTTTGTCTTCGTTGTGGAATCCTTTCCTTGGGTGACTTGTACTCGATGTTTTTTTTTTCTAACATGTCCTTTAATACTTCTTTTTCTTATGTTCTTTTGTATTGTTTTGAGCTTTTACGGCACATTTTGTTGACTGTATTAATTTGTATTCTTGTTTTGTATGTTTATGTGCATTAATAAAGAAAAAAAAAGATAATTTCGATACGGAGACACTGAGGGATCGTAAGGGTGGCGGCATCGTGATTTTATTTTGACTTGATCGATGCTGTCGCCCTCTTGACTTAACTTCACTTGGAAACTTTGGCCCTGCAATTTGCTTATGCATTTGCATTAGCAAAAATTTAAAGTCCTGCATAAAATAGCGTGACTGACAGAGAGTCCCCAAGGACTCTATAACAGTCGCGGGTGGAGGTGGGACGATCCCTCAGTGCTCTAGTGCTAAATTCCAGGGAGAAAATCAAGAATTTAGTTTGACCACGTTTCACGTGACCACGATTCCTCTTTATATGCTTTGAGGATTATTACAGGCTAACTCCTAAGTCCTGGACGAGCTAAATGCTAGGTGCTAGGCTTGGAATAATTGCCAGTCTGGGGTCGCGGCTTCGAGTCTCGGCCCTTCCTCGTATTTATTGATTAAAGCGGTAATCGGTGTAAACAGCAACACGTTTGCTTGTTTTACTGATGAATTCTACTACATCTATTTTATTTTATTTTATTTTATTTTATTTTATAGGAAAAACAAACAGTATCGATACATGAACGTAGAATACAAAAAAGCATGATTACCAATTATAGTTTTTCACATTTATACAATTTACAGTAGATGGAAAAAAATAAATATAAGAAATAAAAATAAAGAGTTATGAGGGAAGGATAGGATGATAGGGATAGGTAAAAGGAAAAAGAGATGACTGGGAATAGAATTAGGATTACCTTTTACAGTCTATAAGATTTCGAATAATTTTAATTTTGAAATTGGGTAGTCTGATGTTAAAAAATGTCAAGACAGGTACAGTATTCATTGAATTTCGCGCACAACTACGAAATATAAAATAATTTTTTAAATAATTATTTGATGGTGCTAAATTATAAAAAAGATGACATTGTCTAGTGAGTCTAATTGGACAATGAAAAGGTATCTGCTCTAGAAGATAGGGGCTCTCAATTACATTATTTTATAATACTTTATACAAAAAACATAAATCAGATATATTTTCTACGCTTAATAAGTGAAGATAATTTATGGAAGGCTGATGATTCTTCGTAAGAGTTAAATCTCAAATATAATTAAAAATATGAACCTTGAGTACTAACTGTAGTCCTTTCTGAAAAAGGCTATATTATGCCCCCCGTAGGCGTAGACGTAGTATAGAGAAAATATTCAATATAAAAATTGCACAATTTTATGCAGCATCGAATCAGTTAGACGTTAAAGACCAAATAAATCAAGGTTTTTTTGTTTTTTAACCTGATTTTAAAATCCTCAAATTAAGGGTTCATTGATGAATCAAGCTACAAAAGTCACTACACTACCATGGATGGCCGTATCCGGAGCATTTGTTGAGGACAGTACTCACTCATTACATTGAACCACCTCATTTCTCTATTTGAGTACCCCATATAAACTCATTTCTTAAATCCCAACACAACATCGCTTTGTTGGTAATACCTAAAATAAACCATGTAGCAAGTAAATGTATGTTCAGGATATCAAGTTATTTAATTATTTCCTACCGAATTCGAATCAAAAGCTAAGATTTTTAGAGCCTTCATCTGTTGTTGACCATGAATTGAAAAAGGAATGAAGGCCGTTTAGTTAAATATTTATGTTTGGAAAAAGTCTAATAACATTATCCATTATGAGTATGAATGTTTCCTAGAATATACAGTACAAATTTTAATACGTTTTTTTTCACCAGCCTACATAGTAAAAACATTAAACATAATAAAACGCTGGAAAACCAGTTAAGGTGTGCAACTTCAAGTATTGAAATAGATTATAGAAAAATAAGTAAGCGGAAAGAATCTCAAATCTCGCACTGTAAGGAGTAGTCATTGATAATTGGTTTTTATTTGTAATATTGTTTGATTTATGTGTCTCAAATTAATAAATTGTCATTGTTAAAAATATTTTTTTTATTGAAAACAATTTTATGTTGATTACTACAACAAAAATACATGATTTTGTTTGTTGGTTCAATGCAGTTTTTCTCTTCACATCTTGGTTGTCGTTTTGTTTTTTTTGTATAATGTTTGTATGTGTGGCCCTTGGGGAAATTTTAGGCCGTCAATGCGGCCGGGCCTGCAATATGGGTTGCCAGGCCATGTTTAGATCATTACTGTAAGAAAATAGTATCAAACGCCAATGTACTGTGATAGCGTTTTTCGAGAAAAGCTCTCCAAAGATTATATTTTCAGTAGCCAGTGCATGGTCGTAAATACTACCTGCTTACAACCGAAGTACTGAGGCCGGCGATTACTGTCCTCGATATCAATCACGCTGAAACGGTTCCAGTCCTCGTACGCTGGTCCTGTTTAATCCGAAGCTAGGATGCAGAGAAAAAACAGGACGTCCGTAAAATCATCCGCACAGTTGATTACTCGGTCGATTTCACGATTGTCAAATCCAATCAGAAAATACAGGTGCCACTACTTCGTCAACCTGGAAAAAGTGCAACAGTGGCACCTTATACATATATCCGTGCACATTCCCATAGACACTTTCATTTCGCAACTAGTAACTCCCAACTGGCATCTCTCAATCTGAGGTCAATACGCGTGATCGCATGCAGGGAGGGCAGGGAGGGCAGAGAGAAGTACCCAATACTCACCATAACCCAATAAAATTGCTTTATTTTTATATTTTTATTTTTATTTTAATTTATAACAAGATAGTCAAAAAAAAAGAATGAACACACAAGATATTGGTATCTTTATACCGGAGAAGAAGAGGGGAAATAATTATAATATATAAAATAAAAAAATAAAATAAATGATTGAAACAGCTTGATTGAAAACAAATCCGTGTAGTAAAAATACAGCTCACTTATAAATTATCCGGATAACGCTGTAATTGATGTATCAGATAAATAGGTTATTCGTTTTTAGGAGCAGAGAATGAAAAAATTACGCTAAGGAATTTTCAATGTTATGCTTTAACTCCCGACGTAGCTCTGTAAACATAGTTAAATGTACAATTGACATATCCACAAAGACGTTTGGAAGGGAATATGGATATCTAGACGTTTACAAGTTTTACGACCCATCATTTGGTATCCAAATTAATCTGCCAATTGTCAAAATTTGCATGATTACAGTTAAATGACGCAACGCTGCACATGCAAATTATATATACATGCTTAAACACATTCTAAATATTGTTTATAGTTATATTTTTTCATATTTATTTAGTAAGATATACCTAGCTCGCCATCGCCATATTTTCCTTACATCGCGATGTAAGGAAAATAGACGACAATGCATCGTGGACTAATCTAAGCTGTGTATGGATTTGACAAGATTTTATTTAAGATGCTGCTCGTTATTTAATCGTGAATTTTACGGGGCGACTTGACTAGTCTTTCACTTAAGATGCGCCAGTGAAGCATGTTATAATTTTACGTCGGGTTGACCCCAGGACCCCCACGCACCATAAAACAACGTGCTTACTACTTCCGCTATAGATGATCGCTGAAAATATTCATGCTTTTCTTTATTTTTGAATATAGGTATTTTATTATATTATTGTTTACTATTCAAATTGTAGAGATTGAACAGTAATTTACACTAATACAATAAAAATCAAGAAACAATTGCCAAAAACGTGTAAGATAGATAATCATGTTTTATGTACCCAAAAAAGTTTTTTCGCAGTTTGAGTAACCTATGACCAAAGACTTTTTTTCTTGTCTGTAACGTATCTTTTTTCATTCTTGTGTACTGTCGTATTTTAGAATTTTATTCGGCCAATATTATTATGATTTCTCGTCGCATAATTATGTATGTTGGTGGTCACCTTGGTGTAGTGGTCAAGACGCTGAGACAGCACGGAGGCTCCGGTTCCATATCTGGTGAAATCAAATTAATATCGAAACTGATTTTTCTTATGTCTGGGTGTTTGTGTTGTTGTTTCCCTTTGTTATTAGGTATTTTCCAAATGATACAGTAACTTTTGCTTGTAATAATAATTTTAGTATTCCTGCTTAGTTAAATTAAGGGGAAAAAACATATTATATATGTGCTGCAGGTATATTTCTCCCTCTTACTCGAGAAGTGCTCTTCAATACTCGACGAAGTATCCCGGGTTTTGGTAACGATAAAAGGATATTGTCAATTTAAACGCTCGCCAGCGTAACTATTTCACGGGCGGTTCACCACCTTTTGTTTGGGTTTTATTACCAAGTACAACAATGCACCTCTCATTGTGTGATTTATTTCAGAGTATCATTAGACCCTTTGTCGATGGCTTTAGTTTGGGTAGTGCAAAGTGCGTTTGGATTGTGGTGTAATCAACGATGACTGAAAATGTAAATATTCACCACGCTGCGTCATTCAGTTGTTAATGAATGTAGGTATATTCCAATGATCAAATTCACTGCACTTGATGTATAAAAGAGGAGAAATATTAACTAAAATATCTTTTTTGCTTTTAATATCCGCCAGTTCCCGTGTTTTAGCTGGAGTCTATGAAATAAAAATACACAGAAGAATACAAAAAACCAACATGTTTTGTAATTCGCATGCAATTTTCACCAGGAATGATTATACACAACTGACAGTTTTGACAATAGTATGTTTATCTCGTCAAAGGAGCGTGAATACGTGAATGTGGATTCATCCCAGATTTAACCTTTGACCGCTCTCCGTATAGTCGTCTCATGCATCATTCAAATCGTCTATTTTGTCCCATATAAGCTTGTGGTGAATATGTTCGAAACTTTAGATGCAATAACCGCCGTGCGCCGCGCGCCGGGGCTTTCACCTTTCTGCATCTGAACTTTGTCAGCTTCCAACATGTGTTGTGAAACCCGCAACAAATTATCGGTGGTTTGATGTACAGGCCATTTAACTTGAATGTATTATCGAGTAATAACATTTATTGGGCAGATAAAAACGTTTTATTTAATTTACTTTTATTTATTCGACCGCCTCAACAAGTCAGGAGTGTTGCTAATTTATTCAACTAATTACAAAAAAATATTTTTTTGGCAAAATCTTATATTGATCAAGTCGTTTAGAAGACAGTTACTAAACCTTTTGTGAAGTTATTATATTTTGTTAAGTCCTTTGAAGACGGTCCTATGAAAGTGCCGGCTTTAGTGATCTCACTTTACATACTCTCCCTTATCCGCACCCAGTGGTGCATAGGGTACTTCATTGGTACCTACACCGAGTGCAGTGAATCTTTATCACCAGTTACATGAAGGCAATATTACCAGTCTTACGCTTCAGCGCCAGTCCAAATATACATTTATTTTCATGTTTAAATCACATTCAAATATATATTTAATATTGCCCCCCATTCGCGACCTCAGGCGTGACACCCAACACGCCACCGCTACACCACGAGACGGACTTTACATAGTTTAACAATTAGTACATAAAATATTATTTTCACATCATCTTTGCCTAATTCTAATAGCTGCTAATTATTCGATACCTTGCTTAATCTGCGAACTGATTTGTTTTTATCCCCTCGGTAGAACTTTAATTTGCTTTTAACTTTAAATATTATGTATTGTGTTAGAAACGTTTTAGCCACATATTTTTTAGTCAATATAGGAAATAAGTCACGTTAGGTTGAGTGATCCACTAGCTGCGGATAAGGGAAAGAAAGGACGGTGTATTATTTTGTGTAGCAAGTATTATTATGTGTATGTCTAATAAACTTCAACGACGTACATTCTTGTTAATTATTTGTTCGTTTAACAACAATGCCAATAAAATGCATTCAAAGTAATACATCCTGTACTCTCGAATGCATCCCACTCAGCCTGCAGTAGGCGATAGATCGATTGGCCGTAAACTGCACTACTGTGCAAGACATTGTTCTGTTCTCTGGTACTGTGAATGAACCCTTTGTTGGAGAAAGGCCCTTTGTCGATTGTTGTTTTTTGGTAAACGTATTGTTTTGCGTTTCCGGCAGTCGATTTGTACTACGGAAATATGACATTACGGTTTACATTTGAACCCATTCAGCTTTACAATTGGCTTTACATTGAAACATATCCCTTGACGTTATCGCTTTTAATTAACAGAATGTCGAATCAATAATTACAATGAATTAATTAAGCATATTTTTTCGGTTGTATGAAAAAAACTATTTTTATTTCAATCTCATTTCCTTTTAGATTTATGGGTACTTTATATTATGTATGTACATTACTAGTATTTATTGAAAATTTGAACAAACAAAGAACGTTTAAAAAGCAATTTGTTAAGAATACTATTGAAAAGGGGTTGCATTGAAGTTGAATTGTTTTTTATCGTGAATTTTGGTTGGTTTCTCCTAACACCTGCAATTTTTAACGTAAATTTTTCTCTGTATGACTGAAATGTAGATAAATATTTATCTCTCGTCGAAAATCGTGAATAATTTCAACTTGAACCATTTTTGTCGCGGATGCAATGCAGTTAAACAATTCTTACATAAAGTAAAACCTATTTTGCATTGAATGCATTTTAAAAATACAACCTATCGTTTTGCAGGCACTGCACTGTAATCAGCATGTATGCAAAAGGAATAATATGCATCTGAGTAGAAAGTTTTGACTTAATATTTTATGTGCAACGTTTGTATGTAGATACTAGATACCTCACAATACGAATTCGTTTTTAGAATCTATGAACTTTTTACGCAGAAATATAATGTGTATGTATATAGGAATTGTATACTGATGGCCCAGCACGGATACGTCTTTTCAAATTTCGGATATGCGAAATCGCCAAATTCATTCCTAATTTTTCCTTCGTCTCAATACAAATCTATCGAAAAGTAAGTAGTAAGTTAACGATAAAGTGTATTGGAAGATGAAAGAGTAGTGCCGGCCTCCGTGTACATTCTGCTTATTGTTATTGATTCGATAATTCTGCGCTTTGATACGATTCGATTTGCAATTTTTTTCTATTCACTGCACGTATTAAGCGCAATTACTGCTATGTTTATTGCTGCTATTCCGTGTAATGGACGCTGTGTTATGTTCTTGCATTTAATTTTTAACAGTTATCCTATTACTATTCATTGGAAGATCATAATCCCTCTAGGTTTTACAACAGTCTATATGCCAACTTAATGCAAGTAGCTTAAATCACGGACCGCCTGCTTTTCGAATTTGGTTTAGGTACCTATCGGAAAAATGCTTCTGTTAAAAAAAATGTTTGTAACTTTCAGCAAAATATTTACATATTATGAATGTATGTTTTAGACATATTTTTATTGTAATTTTCCGTATTGGATCCTTGTCTTTTCTCTAGAATCTAAAGGCTTATGCTATTAGACAATAAATCCAGGTAGTTTTGTACCCCGTTGAATCTAAAATGATTGTAAGTAAAATAAATACAAACCAAACGTCCAGTCAACAATTCCAACAAAAACAACCTTTAAGATTTTCCTGTTTCCATCGTTACCGACATGATTCATTTGTTTGATTTCTCAAACATAGACAAACATCATGTACGAGTACAATGGGCTTGGTCGATTTTTGCTGGGCTGTGTATAATTACATCAGATGTGTAGAAAGCAGCTAGCGTCGTACTTCCTCTAGTGATGCACCCGGCCGATAGTTGAGTTCGCATTTAACCCTGGCACTATCATGTGGTCAGCATCCATTTTGTGTTTCCGTGTGTGGCTTGAGATAACGTCTCAGTTTCTCCTGTTCCGCTCGGTCCGGATGCAAATAGACTCTTCCTTCCTAGGAGTGGAGACCCGTGGGTTAATCAAATAGTACATCAAGTGTTCTATCACTATCGTGTCGTAATCTAGTACACAATTTATTAGTCTAACAGAAAAAATAAATCTAGGATCTGAATTGAATAAAAAATGTAATATATTCAGATTTTACGAATCTCGAAAGCGCTCTTGTACCCACCTACATTTTTTCGCTAATGTCGGTCAGCGTCGCACTGTCAAAAAATATGGCTTAAAGCGGCATTTTATATTGCAAAACACGTTTTTAAGGGAGTTAATGAACGAAATTTTCTTAGCCTTATACATAGAAGAGTTGATTTTTTTAAAAGTCTAATAATAATGTTAATCACATCACAGCTCTGCTGCGACATCATTTTTATTATCAAATATAAAGCTATGTTGCAATGCGTGCAAATATAGATGAAAAAAATGCATAAAATAACTGGATTATGCGATTCGAAGGAGCTTTAAAAAGCTTATGTAAGTATTTTATGTATTTTGCAGACACCTATCGAGTCCGAGAGTCCGACAGTTAATGTATTGATTTATTGTGAAACTGTCAAAAATCTGCTAGGTACTACTACTACTAATAATTTCACTTACATTTACATACCGGTTGCTTTTATCAAAATAATTTTGATCTCTGAATATTAAAATAATTGCTTTAATGATCTATTGTGTAGGTATGATAAATGCTCTTATCAGGGAGCAAGGCCCTAATACATAAGACATAACTTATTTTCTATACAATTCTTTCGTGTTAACAGGCACAGAAGCGAAGTTGATACAATTCTAGAGATGGTTTTGATAAGACATTTCCATTAGAAACGGCACTGGCAATAATTACAAAGAGATTATCATTATATTAGTTAGGAAATGGAGAATTAAATGAGTAATTTCGAGACATCTCAGGCGTTCTAACATTCTTACCATTTTGAAAGTCGTGCCGAGAAGTTTTCTGTAGACGGAAAGGTAGTTCGCGTTTCCGATTGAACAGACTTACGCAACACTTTACTTAACACTTTAGATGCCGAAACAATCTGCACACTTATCACGAATATTCTAAGCATATTTTAAAGCGACATCATAAATTTTATTTTTTTCTAAATTCCCTCGTTTTAATATTGTTGCGTAGTGACGTTTTTGAAAATAATCTTCTGATTACCTACTATTATTATTTTCATGGATAATTTACATAGCGTCGTTTTTGTTTAAATATACCTCAAGGGCGCTGGTATAAAGGTTAAACCGGCAAACATAGTATATACTTTTTGTAAGTTAAAAGATTTACACTTGTTTTTATACATCCTGTAAATAAATTTAAAAAAAAACGTTTTCGTTATATTAGTAGATACGAAGGTTCTGTTATGTTTCATCCTCAATAGGAAGAATTGGCTAAATAAAAACGTGTCACCGGTCTCGTTTGCAAAGTGTTAAACCATATTCGTTTTTTAAAAATTTTTCACTGATTCCATTAGCAGTTATTAAATTTTTTTGTTTTTCTTTCTTTCAGCAAGTAAGTACACTCCCAAGTCTTTTCCGCTTTCATTTTCGAGAGACTTTGCCCCGTAATTTCCAGAAGTGTGCCTCGGGTAAGTACAAAAACAAAATTTTAAGTTAACTTTCGATTTATCATAATCAATTATTCATCGGCTTCGTATAGTGAAAAACATATTACTACATATTTTAAAATGAATAAAATACATATTATGTATAATATCTATAGCAAATATATGGTGTCATTTTAACAAAAAACGTTAGGTAAAAAAATAGTACATAAATACATTAAATTTATATTAGTTTTCAAGTATATTTTCAAGGTTAATAAATAATATGTTTTTTGTGACAATGCTTTTTGTTTATAAGCTAAGTGATTTACGAAAAAAACCCTATAGCGTTTAATAGATATTAATGTACCTAGATTCTCGTAAAAAAATAATTATTCGGGATTCGTTGACAGTTATCAATTTGTATTAAAAATATATGTAAGACACGATCAAGCTTTTTTTTAAAGCTGGGAATTCTCAAAGTAATTAACTTTAATTAGCGTAGATGGTTTTTTTTTTATTCGATCAATTTCAATTGATTTTACCCGACATCACGTTTTGTGATATTTTTAAAATACCCGTGTGAACCTTTTAAACACCTACACCTACACTATAATTTAATTTTTGTATCAGATCGACGATGATGCTCGTAAATAGATTTCCTCGGTTTTTGTTTATTTGATTAAGTGCTTTGTAGCGCTTTTGATTAAGTGATGTGGGGAATGGGAAATCCTCACGTGTGGTAGACGCAGACCCCATAGAATCTCCATATTGAATATTGATAGATATCGTGATTTATTTTATGGACGAAGGCAGCACCACGAGCGATCGGAGAGTATGGTGTACTATGTAGAAGTAGATAGATATTAGATATCAGCAATGTGTTTACTGGATCAGATTCTGCGCTTCTAGAACTTTTCGAGAAAAGGACCCTCTTGGTTTTAGTAGTAAAAAACGTTTGCTTGCACTAGGGAATTTTATAATAGCCAAAATACCAACTTTTCGAACTGGAGTTCAGAGACCCTATGTTGGACTGAAATGCGAATGCGATTTTCGGTCTAGCATAAGGCCCCCTTTCCAACGAGATAATAATCTATAGATTGTAGTGTGATTTTTTTATATTTTTACTATTTTGTGGTGTTAATGACAATTCGTCGGCAGTTTGCGTCAGAGCTGCGGGACGTGGACTTGACTTGGGAGGATGCACGGGAGCTAGCGGCCGATCGCTTGGACTGGAGGCAGTTTGTGGATTCCATATGCTCCACATAGGGAGCGGATATGGTATGATGATGATGATAATGTGGTGTAAATAGATGTTCCTATTCGGTGACTTATGGTACTGTTAGAAGCGGATAAGAGAAACGAAAGAAGTAAATCAGTAAATCAATAGAAAACCTTTTGTCTGTTATAATGTATTTTGTTTAATGATAAAATCTTGCTGCCTTCACACTGTAATTATTATTTGGGTTCGATTCCCGGTAAGACCTTCAAAATGCGTTTTATTTAAAAAAAATTCTCAAGCCTGTTCTGTTTTGTAATTACCACTGCTGTTGGACTTCATGACCTATTTTAAAAAATTGTTTCGGTCGATTAAAATATTTGAGCATATCATAACAACTCAAATGTATCTTTAAAAAAAATGTCTTAACACTTTGAGAAACTGTGTTTTCCGATCAAATTTTACCATCTACGATATCTTCACTCGTGGGAGGGTATTTTACATGTCTTTAATATGACTAATTAATTTGTTTACTGGCGTCAAAATAAACATTCATTATTATCACTTTTGAGCATCGACTATGTGACGAGTATCCTTGATTTAATTTCCCGAAACATTATTAATTTGCAGATTTGTATCTTGGCAAACATGCATCACACGCGCTTTATATCTAATAGAGAAATATAGTACCGCTAACAAACGAGACCGCATATTAAGTGCTAATTATTATTTTCTCCATTCATCACGTTTTATACAGGCTGATTATGATTAGATTAATTATTTTACAATGAAGTGATTACACATTTTAATCACTTGAACGCTAATGATTAATCTCTCATTATAAACGCAGAGTTAATTGTAATATTATTAATATTGTCAAATTAATGCACGACTACCTAAATCGCAAATCAGTAGAAATCTTATCTGTTTCATACGTATCTTTCATTGTGTTTCGATCAGTATAGTATGTCTTGTAATAATTGGTTTACCGTGTACGGGACTTTGACTCATCATTTCTTTATTTCTAGTGATTTCAAATTATTTATAGACTACGCAGAAGACTTAGTCTAAGCTCAAATCGAGAGGCGTACAGTCTACACCCGCACTGTGCTAGCAAGCAAAGCATGGAATCTTCCCAATCGTTTTGTTTATTATTTTGACGATTTTTTACTATATTGACAATTAACAACTACTAAAAAAGGGGTAGAATTACTAATATCTCTATCACTGTAAATTTGGGCCAGCTCCTTGAGCAGGTTGGGGTGAATGTGTTTATAACAATCTTAGAGCCGAGACAGTGATAGGGGCAATGAAAGCATTTGGTCGCGTATTTAACCTTCTTTCTTCCGCTTTTTCCAGTTAAAACTGAATGTATTAAATTTCGCGAATTAGCTTTAAAAAATCGGTAGAGTTGTGCTGGACTGAAAAAAGACTCAATGGTCTTTAAAACAGTCTAGGGAAAGGGTGGGGCTTTCACTGTATATTGACAATTAAAATGATATCCAAGTAACACGCTACTGCCAAAGGAGTAGGCATAAAGAATAGAACACCATACCACTATATCGTGGAATACGGCCCTTGCTACCTCCATACGCCGATAATAATATATTATGCCCATAATATTTTTTTAATGTATCTTCACTATCTGATCAGCAGGCACAGTAATATAATAAAATATTGTTGTTAATCCCATCACTTCACTTTATGTGATGGAAATAGACCTCTCTAACACTTCAAGTGTTCTTGTGCAACTATAAAAATATAAAACGTGTATTTTATGATCTCGATTTAATTATTAATATCTAGGCTCCGTGTTTTATAATCATATTTTACTGCATTTAATTACTCACGGTAATCTGAAAATGTATAATTTTTACACTGAAGAAACGCATTGCTTATTTTAGATTTCCATGTGTCTGATAAGTTCGAATCGGAAACTGGGAATAAATCAAATTAATTACAAAAGTTTATTTATATTAAATTTTTACCTTAATCGAATTTACTTGTCATGTAAATACTAATTCTTATGTAAATGTTAACCTACTGATTTTTTATTGTCTGTAAGGGGATTTGGATTTATCGATTTGTACGTGTTGAAGCTTCAGAAACTATCTGACTCAGCTTAATTTTGAGTTGAAAGTTGAAAGGTGCTTTCTTTATATTTCTTGTGGGAATATCTCACCTCAGCTGTGGCAAAACAAACCAGGCATACTGCATACCGTGTCTCCTTTAGGTTCTACTAGAGACTAGAAGATTAATGGTAATTTTTCCTTTTATAAATGCACATAAATCAATTCTTCGGCACTGAGCCAGATGAGAGAAAGTCAACGAGAACGAAGGTTTTTATTATTCGTATTATTCCCATCGCTTTTGACGACTTTGTACCTTTGTTTGTCGTACTTAGACCTAAAAGGAATGTTGCAATCATTTTGTAGCTTGTCCCTTAACGATCTTCGCCCTTTGTACTGTAAATCATATTTGAATGCTCTTTTATATGATTGTCATAATCCTAATAGTTTTTTTCGTCATCTCAAAATGTCAGAGCGGTTATTGAGTACCTACGGAGAGTTGCGTAAATTGGGCAACACTTGCTGAAACCCGTTAAAATGGCTAGAATTTTCTTTAAATCTACCGTTGTTAGATCATTCATGGCGTCGTTGATCTTTCAATTTAAAAAGCAGATCAGCTACCGTGTTCCTGCGTCATACCATCCACACTTAATCTTCTTGTTTGGAGACAATACTAAGGTTGGTCTTCTTGCGTCATGTCGATCCAAATAGTTTAATAGCATTCCCTTGAAATCAATAACCCATCAGTAATAGACGATTATCATAATCATGTGCGCAAACAACGGAACGGACAGTGTCAATATCGAATTCAAGGGCAATTGTGATTCGACACAGGTTTTATAAAATCGAGCAATAAATACATAAAACATTTATTTTATACCGAAGAATATATATAATAAATACAGTAGATACTATTATTTCAGATAGTATTTTTCTAGTCCTATGAAACTCACTTTATTGCTTATTTTTTGCATTTTAATTAATTTTATTGTTACTGCCTTAACTGTACCAGTCTTAATTTTATTCAGCTCATATTTTGTTTAGCATTAATTCTTGTGTTTCGAGTTTTCTTTTTCTTTGATACTCTTTACAAATTAAAAGTTCTCATGCTATGCTCAACTTTTTTTACCGATACCAAATATGCAAAACGGGGTTAGTAAAGTATCCATTCACCCGTAAACTCAATTGCGCCTATTATTAAGATCACTTTGATTGATTTTCCTAGAGTCCGGATGAAGCTCCCATAGTTATTATGAATTGTTTCGCTTGTAGTTTTGGAGTTCAAAATGCAAGTAGGTACGGTACACTTTTTGATCGCTCAATCTAGGCCATTTCTTTATTGTTATCGTCACTTTTTGCCAAATACCCGATTATTATTCATAGTTGAAAGTCTACGCACAGATCCGAAATCCGATACCCTCCGGCAAGCTTTGGATTTCTTTCCTTAGTGGTTTTAGTACAGAAACCGACCCTCACTTGTAATGGTCAAATTTGCCAATTTAAATGGCATTCCATCGTGGCTCTAGATTTGTTTTGCTATGAACGAGGACACTGTTATCAACGATATACAAATTACTACCAAATTACCCATTGTAAAAAGCTCGGAAAATATTATAAAATGAATTATTGATGTTGCAGAATATCATTCACAATACTACACATAAATTTTAATACAATTTATGTTACTTATTAAAAAAAAATTGTAGAAGTATCTCATGTAACTCTGTTTTCATATTTAAAAATAACATTTAGTATATTTTATCAATACAATAAATTCACCTACATAGATACTAATTGAAGATAATTACTTGTGCGATCTTCTGTCATTGTTGTCCCACCAAACGTTTGTTTCTCAAGTATAGTATAGAATATCCTACAGTAAATTACAATTAGTGGCGACCACGGTAATTGCAACCCACAGATAATTGTACCATAATGTGTCCTGAGTGTTTGACAACAGATTGTAGGCTAATACAAGACAAGCCTTACAATATCGGTACTTACCTTTAGTTTTTAGCGCCGGAGTTAATTACCGATACTTGTTACCGTTGCGTTGGCGAGGGCGGATTCTATCCCAACAAATTATCGAGTGTCGGTATAAGGTTAAAATAATATAATATATTATTTTTATTTATAATATATTACATTTTTTTAGCTATGTATTTTTTTTAATACAGCTGGTATATATTATTTTTAAAAATGCTTTATTTTTAAATATATTTTTTTCTAAATTCAGCAGTGGCAATCGTCCAATTATTTTAAGTTTTTTAATGAATGTATGTAGATACTTAAGTAAGTTTAAAAAAAAATCATATTGAATATTTTATTTTAATGTACTGTAGAACCTTATGACAAAACTTGTGTTAGTTTTGTAAGGACTACTGTATAATTTATTTTCTTACAATAAATAAAAAAAAAAAAAAAAAAAAAAAACAAAGTAGGTAAATAAATATTTTGCACCGAAATTGCAGCTCAGAAAACAGTCAGCTTTTTGTACATTGATATGTCGGCAACTTTTATGTAAATCAATGCAAACCGCCCAAAACCCGGTAGGTAGTCCTAAGAAAGAACCAAGACCTTGGGTAAGTGAGCTATTATTTCTCGTTTCAAAAGTAAGATAGTAAAAACACAAACAATGACGAATTATAAATAATTGAAATCTGTGTCATCCCAAATTCTTGTTAATAGAGTAAAAAGTATTAAAAACTCAGGTGACATTGTCATTGTTGTCAAAAAAATCTCACAATTTACAATGATTTCAATTCTGACTTGTCATTTTATGACAATTTGTTCCGGATGAAGTTTACACGCGGAATTCTATGTAAGTGATTCAAGCTTCGAGGAATCACTATAATAATAATATGAATCAAGTGAATACTTTTGCTACCTAGATACTGAAATTTTGACTGTTTTATTCTAGGAACGGGCAAATGTATTTTTGATTCTACTATGATCGCGCCCTGATTACTCTCAGTACCTTATCATTAGTCATTTTAATTACTTGTGCACTTAATGATATTACTCATACTCATGTTCTAGGTAGATCATTATTTGATGTATGCGCAAGTAATCTACAGTAAATCTGCCTTGCATTAAAAGTATTTTAACGTATTGTGGTTAACTTTGATTAATGCATTGCATGCGTCATAACTGCGATATGATACACATATACATAGATGTAGATGTTTTGATGATATTTTCCCTGAAGTAATAGTAATTTTAAAGATATTCATGATAATTTGAAAATACCTGACTTCTGGGAAACAACGTTACAAGCTGGAACTAACAAATTTATTGTGCTTTAATTAATATTTAATGGTTATTGTTTTATTTGTTAAACTGCCATAAAATCTACCTACACTAGTGATAATTTATTAGAGGGACCTGCATATCATGTAATATTGTTTCATATCGGGGCAATAAAATAAATATTACGGTATCCGGTATTCTAAAACCACCGACATTTTATTTCGTTTAATTATCCGCACGAGTTCCGCACAGTGACACCTCTTTCACTTGTTAACGTACTATTCATATCTCATATTACGAGTGAAATTTGTATGGGACACTTTAATTATTATTGTTTTTATAACCCGCGCTCCAGGCCTCGCCGTTCACCGTTCACACAATAAAACACCCGCTAATTTGATCGTAAAATGAAATAATTTTTCTTGTTTTTGCAAACATTGTGTTTTCACATATAGCCGGTGTTTGTTCATATTATTTAAGAGGTACTAAACCATTGGCACACAAAGTGATTACAATCTGAATACCCTTCAAAAAAGTAGATTAAAAATGATTTTAATTTTACACCGTTTGCATTATTATTATGACATAACGATGCGCAGATTTGATTATCTTGCTTTCATGTGAATGATCAAGATTTGCTGATATTGGCGTACTAATGCAGTGCCCTATGCACCATAAGGTGCGGATAAGTGAACGCGAGTAGTAGTAAATTTGATTATGCATAACTTTTGGGAATAAGTTTTTAACTATTTGATTCTAAGACTAATATCTGAAGGAATATAAATATCGAAGTTCTCGGGTATTGATTGCCTTTTTTATTATCTGTTTAGAATCGCGGTCATGTTGTTGACATTTAAAATATTTTGTATCTTTGGTTGTACTGAGATTCATAAAGACAGTGTTGCAACATGCAACAATGTGTCATTCAAACAGTAGTAAAATGCAATATCATTGCGGTCTCGTAAATCTAAAGCCGTAAATCAATCACCGTGAAAATCCACAAACACCTAAACCAATTTACTTGCGTAGCTTTTTTTCCTGGTTTTCTCTCAATGTTGATCACCTCTGATCAATCATCCATAACTCTTTCACAGCATTTTGTTCCCGCTTGTTCTAGCTCATCGTTCTCATGGTACCCACCACGTGCATTGTGCTGTGTGTACAACACGGTATGATAATATTGTTTTCCTCACTGTTCTGACCAACAATGGCCACGGGTGATATTATTTTGTCCCATTGTGCGCCGGTACCTACTGACATTCCGATTGGAGTTTTTGTAATGTCCGAACGCTTTCCCGTCCTTTACATCGAATGGAGAAAAAGTGTTAGACATGGATTTTATATTATCTGAATAACAGTATTATAATATCATGTGCTTCTAAATTTCTTGAAAGCTGTACGAGATTCGGGTAATGGTAATTTAGTAGACTTCATTTTAAACCATTTTTAATAAGGTAATACTTTTCTTATGAAATTAAACACACATTTTGTTTTAAACTTTTAAACGCACTGGGAGTGCGGCTTGGAGTAGCGGGCGCTGCATTAAACAGTATGAAAGCTGTCTGGAGATCGGATATTTACTCGGTTAAAACAAAATACCGCCTTTATAACCCCTGCATCTCACCTGTTCTCCTCTATGGCTGCGAATCGTGGCACCTAACCAGGGCCCAAGACAGCAGACTTCTGAGTTTTGAGAATAGGTGTCTTAGAAGAATTTTAGGTGTGCGGTGGTTTGACTTGTTGTAAGGAACACAGAGGTGAGGCAACGGACACAGCAACCCTCGGTATCTACTGTCATCCGGCGAAGGCGTTTCGGCTGGCTAGGCCATATACTACTTATGCCTCCCGATAGCCTTAACCATGCTTGCCTATTTTACAAGGCATCAGGTTCTCGGCCTCCTGGTCGTCCACTGTTGACAATTCGTTGGCAGTTTGCGTCAGAGCTGCGGGACGTGGACTTGACTTGGGAGGATGCGCGGGAGCTGGCGGCCGATCGCTTGGCCTGGAGGCAGTTTGTGGATTCCATATGCTCCACATAGGGAGCTGATATGGTATGATGATGATGATTGTTTTAAACTACTTATTTAATTTTTAAAAACGCCAACCGGTTTCGTAGATACTCCTTCTTCTTCGGGGCTTTGTATACAATTTGTATATAATTTGTTTTAGACAATTCTTTTACCGGTGTTCGATACCATTCGTTCTCCGCTTTCTAAACAAACACAAATTTTGACTTCCGTCCGATGAAATAATTAATAAGGAAAGGCTCGCATTCTTTTCAATATCTTTTATCTTTACAAATGCCCTAGTGTTGCCTCGAGCTGTACACCGCACCGTTCTGTATTGACGGTGATAATCATTAGCGATTCCGCATGTGCCGTAACCAACTTCCTTCATTTAGTTCCTAATGAACACACGGTTACAATAATTAATCAAATGGAGGAGTGTTGGCTAGGGAACCAAGGAAATTGTCTCGTGAAACATAACGATTTATTTTACTGATATCATTGCAATCTTCGTTATTTTAACCAGATTGCCGTTAACCAATTTAGAGATCTAATAATGTTTAAGAATGTCATTGTTTTGTTTCTTGTATTTTTTTACTTGCCTCTGGATAAGGGAATCAATAAGTACATTTTTAGACTGTCGATTATCTTTCATCGATATTTTATGCCAATGATGATGTAACAATTCATTTAGTTTTTCAGAAGCACTGAAAAAATCAAAACATAACTTATGCTATAAGACCTATGGTCTATTTAATGTTAAATGACGCAGTATTTATTTCTATGATTCGTATGGCACGCTAAATTACCTTAAATGTTAAATAACATAAACAAAAAACCATCTTCTGTAATGGATAACGATTCAATTCAGCGGTACGTATATTTTTATTACGTCTAATTTGCTGCTATGCAAATTGGATTATTCAATTTGTTCTCGATTACTACAATTACATACACGCGCATCATTATTACTTTGCCAATGTGTCTTCGTGATGGTATCTTTTCCTATACCACTGGACTTAGAATCTGTATTCGGCTGAGGATCTATTAATGATCCTGCGTATAAGATGGGAATGATTTCAGTTCATACCTTTCGTTTTGATTATAAAGTCGATTCTTAAGGTTTTTTCACATAAGCTATTTAGAATTTCCGCTTTATTGTTACTTGTTCAAACGAAAGCAGTGAGGTAATCCATGCAAACTGACTTTCTTTTCGCATCCGCTTATCGATTTTGTCAATTAAGAGGATGTGTATAGATAGATACTTTTTTATCTGTATTCTTCAAAACGAATATGAAATAGAATGCTGCAACGCGAGAAAAGGAAGCACCACATCCTCTAGCATGTGTATCGTCGATTCGGCAAATCGCTTTACATTAATTTGTTCCTTGTCAACTAATTTAATTTGATTCATTACAAGCAGTGTTTTATTATTCAGTTGTAAACAATGCTGAATTACGGCTTATTTCACACTCGAACGCTCAGTACTCGTGTATTGTTGGATTTAGGCCTTCCTGTCCTGCTTGTATCACATAAGGCTCGCCCGTTATGCTTCCTTTATGGATGTTTCCAGGTGTCTTCCGTCTCCTGACGACCTTGGCACGCATTAAAATTAACCGGCGCGAGTTGACGACTCCACCTCCCACCTTCAATGAGCCCGCCGACAGATGCCTGTCACTCGCATCGTTGTGCGTTAATCTTTATCAAATTATCATCAAAGCAATTGTTTATTTCTTATACCGTACCGTAATTAACCGACTTTGTTTTGTTTTAATACTAATTACACAGTAGTTTCGAACACTGAATAGAATCATATAGAAAATTTTGTTTAGCGTATGAAGGGTCAAAAAACGACTGATTAATGTTTAAAGCAGATCATTTTAAATATCTGTGAAAAGCCATTTGAAAACCGTTACGGAAAGTAATTATAGATGTTAATAAATAAATAACATAATAATTATTAATATTAAAAAAAATATGCGTTAAAGGACTCAAAATGACCGTTCAACAAGATATTAAACACGAATTGTTTCTTTTTTAAGAAAATTTTATTTTTCACGGCAATGCGATCAATTGCTTCTACGACAACGTAAAAATATTGATACAATTTCCAAAATGCACTGCCAGAATGTGGTCATCATATTTATTCCTTTAGGGTGCTTTTTCTTTACCGCAATTACACAATTCTAACTTTTTTATGCTATCCTTAAAATATTGCTTTATTGTGTTTGATCCTAAAATTCTCGCGTAGTAAGTTTATTCATTTAAGTTCATTTTAAATTCAAACAATTTTCGTGCATCAACGGCGTCTGTGAGCTTTTGTACCGCATTCACCTGTGATGTTGCAATATTTTGGTCTTGCGTGAACAGTGAGCACACCTCCTGCAGTAGAATGGATTACTGCGCTGGCTGCATTGAACTTGACCGCTCACCATTTCACGCCGTAGTCCGCTGTTTATAGGTAAGGTACTCTATTCTCTATTGAGTCTGAGAGCGCATGCTCGAGCCTTGCGACTTCAAAATCGTAGCGAGTCGACGAGTTATTTAATGGTCATAATATGACACATGATTTTCGCAAGGTAAAACAATCGACTTGATATTATTTTCGTACTTCGAGTCTATACAATTTTATTCGAACATCATTATTATATATCCGCTCGAATCCCACAAACTGCCACAGAATTTTTTGAACGGTTTCAAGTTTTATTCATAATCTGCTTGTTCGTGTTTATGTACCTAAGCAAATAGCTTCGTTTAAATAATAGTTTTAGAACTATTTAGTTTTGCTTAGGCAAAGTATTTTGATAACAGAAGCATATTATAGATGGACAATGATAAATTTCGGACAAAGGCTTTATTTTAGAAGTTATGTCTATACTTGGAATATATTTTAGTTTTGGCTATTTGGGTAACTACCCCCATGATTTTCCCAAAAAGATTCAGTCTACATTGATTGGGAATACCCGGGATTTCTAACTTACGAGATAAACAATTATTAAGAATTCATTTGTTACTTTATAGAATCTATATCCTAGTAACTAACCAATCATCACGATTTTTCTCCGAAGGGGGAGGCAGAGAGAATAGAAAGTCACCACTCTGTCCTGGCACACTTCCCTTGCTTCCTTCACATTCATACAACACTGTTAAAAATCAAACTAGATGTTTGTTTGATTAGTATCTAGTTACAATATGTTCGTTTGTGACAGCTGTTTCGCCTTTATCCTTTGACGAAAATACTGCATTTAATAATAATAATAATAAAAAAATTATTCCAAACCTTAAGGTGGGGAGTGCAAGCCAAGGTTCATATAAAAAATCAAAAAAATCTACACAGAATAAGAATAAAACCAAATAAAAAAAATATACATCTGCATATCTTAGAAAGAAAAAATCTTAAAAGACCAAAAATCTACTTTGATTTTAACAGTTTACAAGATATTAACATTCGATCAGTGACAAAGCGCCACATTGTTCGAGAGGGTTCCCTACAGTCTGCACTGATCCACGGGAGGATATCACGTTTCTAGGTTCCGATTGGGAAGTCACGACCGCGTGAAATTTGTCTTACTGTCTGTTATTTTAAAATACTATTATTTGATTTGTTATTTCTTATAGGCGCTATCTTAGCGCGAACTTGCTTATTAGCGGGTGATTGAACGCTTCTATAAAGGTGAATAAGTTTTGCACTGTTGTTGGTATTATGGCAAAATGCGACTTTGCATTCTACTCCATATTATACAGTACATTTTCCATACTTTAAAATTTTGGGCAATATTAAGTTTGAAATTATATTTAAGGCAATTGCGTTTTACAATAAAATTAATGCAATCATAAAAAAATCTTTGACTATGAGTTGAGTATCAAAATTAAAATTTTACGGCTCTTGGCTCAATCTAAATCTAACTCGGTTCCCATACTTTAATGCCCACTTGCCCAATCTTAAAAATATGAATGTCTCTGTCAACTTTCTCTCTTCATTGTCATTAGTCATTCTTTGATATTGAAGTCAAGCGTTGCGTTGACACTTCACAAAAGGGCTTTACACAGCTCATTAAGCTCTTCTGATACGCAATCTAGCCACAATTGTGTTATTTGTGTCGGAGGCTTCTTAAATCTTATCTCTGCCATCGCCTATAATATGTCTAGTTTAATATCTATACAGTGGACAGTAATTGACGGTTATCACAGCTATTAAAAAAGATTGTCACAGTAATGAGCGATGATAATTACTGTCTTGTTTTGTCACCACAATGTTTTTTATCCGCTCAAGATAACAACAACCATAGAACAGTTAATCAGATAAAAGTAAATTATCTGTGCATCTACGGAATATATTAAAAGTATTATTTTAGACGTAGTAATCTTAAAATTGTCCTAAACTAATCTACACTTCCGAGTTATGAGAACACAAAACAAGTCATATTGTACATTGAATTTTAAGTGTTTTTGCTTTGTTTCCACACTTTGATTCTGTAATTTCACATATATTGAAAAACCAACTGGTTTTCAACATCTCAACAGAGACGAGAAGCTTGGAAGGGAATATGGAAATCTAGGCGTTTACAGGGCTTATGACATGACATTGGCTGGGTTATGTCTAAGATGTTGTTTATGCAATCGGTTTTCGTTAGAAATAACACAAAAAATGTTTCTAGAAAATAAACAAATTGCAACAAATGCTATGCATGTTTTAGAGAGACTCTTCTTTTAGCTAATTGATTCCTCAACTAAATTATTTTTTAGTAGATGCTGATGAACTTTGTTTTAGGAGGTTTCAATATTCAACACAATGACCCTTTTTCAATACCTACGTATTTCCCACCTTCACCGCCACTTATATTACACTTTCTCCAAATTTGAATGTAATTTTGTGATGCACCGTTATGTGTATCGGCGTATCGGCGTATCGGGTCCCTTCCACCCACCACCAGAATAGAGTGTAGAGTAAAGGGCTATGGGGTATCATTATATACCATCCAGTCCACGGTCTGGCGGCTCGTGTCCCCTAATGACAGGATTTCTCTCCACGCGTGTTGACATTGTTTGACAGGCGAAGGGAGTCCCAGTAATCGTTCCAGCGTGATATATGATTTTGAATGACGTAATGGCGGACGTTTTTACAACCCGGACGTAAAAAAACAAAAATAACATCAAATTATATACTTTTACCATCTTCTTTTAGCTCCAGTCTTGCGATTAAAGTGGATGTAAAATTAAAATCATTTTTCTAAACTCTAATCATTCTAAAAGCTACCTCCAATTACGAAGGCTGCAATTATTCTTTCCGTAAAGAAATCGAATCGACCGTCGATTATATTTGCGGCCGTTTCGCGAAGATCTTATCCAAAAAGTAACGAGTGACTATTTATTTAATGATCTCAATTATTTACCGGGGCTAACATTCGAGAATCTACCGGATACCCTGCTTTAGCAGTTAGTCGTGCTCCCATGTATTGGCTATATTCTTAAGTTCTAAGCGTATTACAGTAATTTTCCCGTGGAATTAAGCCAGTGCCAGGTGAAATTATTGCACGTAGAAAAGCGAGGTTAATTGGTATCGGACATACGCGTCCCTTCCTTACTGCACCTGATATAATAACATATCGCCGGAGCTTTCGATATGTTAATACAAAAACAAATTGCATATAGCAGTTAGTAAAATTACAGTTAAGACCTTTTAGTTCAAACGCTATTGTCAACATCACTTTGCCTATAACAGAGAAAGCAGTGAGAGAATGCATTGGCTAAGTGCTGAAACACACCCTTTTATCCGAACACTGTACTGTACATTGTACAACCGTATATATATTGTTCTATACACATGCCAGTTCTCACGGCTGTTTTATTCTAAGGTCTAAATGTTTTTGGTATACATGTAAATTTAATATTTATCCAATGGTATCTAGTGGGAATTTATATTTAATTTCAATGATATAATTAACTTACCCGCTGGAAAATAAACCGATATCTAAATCTCGACCTAAGTGTAATGCTGTGTGATCTAAATCTCGAACTAAGTGTAATGCTGTGTGACTGATTAGATGGTATATCGCACGTCCGCACTGAGCGCTTTGATGGAAGCTTTCATCGCGTTATTTGTTTTTTTATTAGTTCGGTTTTCTCTCGAATTTTCTTTTTCGGCCGCTTTCTCCGGCATCTTCTATTTCTATTCAATTGCATTCCACAATCCTTCACGTTACGTCTCTCAAATCGATCAGTGATTTGAAGCTGCGTGCCTGTTGAGACCTTTGTAATTATTTGTAATGATCTTCCATTTGAATATAAAGGTTTGATTTTGTGGTCGTGCACGGAAATTTTCTTACTAGAAGGGAACGTGTTCGAAAGCCCTTCACATTAAAGTTATGTAAAAATAACTTATAACCTTATATGTACTTACTTACATGTACTTACAAGTAGTTATGTAATTCTGGTTACACAAACTTAAATATTTTACATAAATATTATGAGTCTAATACTATGTAAAAAAAACTTGCATTGGTTTCTTTTTTCCAATATATTTTTATCATACACTTAAAATGAACCAAATTCCAATTGGATGAATAAATTAAATGAAATAAACTAACTAACCATCACGACTCACGACATTTCCCTAAAGGGGTAGGCAGAGAGGATAGAACGCTACAACACTGTTTCCTGTGCTGTACTTCCCTCGCTTCCTACACATTCATACATCTTCTCATGCACGAAATAAAATAACAAAAAAAATACAAAACTTCAACTTCCCAAACAATGTTCACTTCATCTTTTTACATTGCAGCTTATAAAATTCTTCTTTACGCCCAAATTGATTCCCCTTTATGTTCTCAGAAAATATCTGTTCACTTTGATCAAATAAATGTAATGGGTGTAATTTGAAGAGCGAATCGTCGAATTTGTTTACCTCGCAGCGGTAGAAATTTTCCCAATTTCCGAAGAATGACGTTTCCCATTGATACTTAATTGTCGGACGGTGACGAAGCATTTTTCTGAAGCATATTTTTTCAGTTTCCTGGAAACGTTTATAGAGCGTGTCTTACGAAACTAGTGGAGCTTTTTGTTCACTCGACCTACTTAAATTACACCCTGGAAAATATATACTAGCTGGCTCCGGCGGTATGTAAACTTAATTCTCTTTTAAGTGTCCAGATTTCTGTGGGAGATCGTCTCAGAGCAAATATTTTATCTATTCAGAGTGTTTACTGAAATTTCTCAGCTTGACTTCTTTGTTATTCATAAAAAATAAAAGACTTTCGAACATAACTTGTGCATTCTACTTTAAACCATTTTAATTTGTCGGCGTCTTTACCGCTTTTTTTAATCTTTTCATCTCACTGTTTTCTTGTGAATGTTATGCATTGTAAGGTTGTTGGCACCTTGAACCCATTGATTGATGGAACCTTAATGATTTATTTTCCTATTTTTTTTTAATTATTGTTTTACTAGCCGCAACTTTCTCTAAGATAAAACGGCCAATGTCAACACTCGCGAACAAAAAAGTCGGTAATCACGCTCGCGAACCAGTTCCTGATCTTCTTCAAGCCGCTGGAAGTTATGTTGATAATAATAATACATCATTCCCTGCCGTACATATATAACGTCACGTGTCAGGCACTTATCTGATTGGTTTCGCACTTGGTTTCTGGCATTAATGTGCCAGGGTACCCATCACTTTGGATTTCCAGCTTTCAATATGCCTATTAACATTAACAAGTCGTATCGCCAGGTATTGGCTCATATTTCGATTGCCAGTTGTATGGACCCGCTGTTTCCGGCCCGGCTATTAATACATTGTTCCGCATATTTTCTTTTTGTTTTTAATAGGTATTTAGCTGTCTTGCTTATAACCCGAAATTAAGAATGGCACCGCGACTAATTTTCTTTGATCTATCGCTGGTACACCGCTCGAGCGGTAAATTTTTTGCCACGGCTCATTTTTCATTCGTTTTGCCTATACTTCATTCAATTTTTTCTTATTTCGCAATACTTGACGTGAGAAAAAAAGTGTTCACAACATTTTAAAATTTAAAATGTAATTTATAAGAACTGCTATATTTTTTCTTATATTATCTTTAACTTCGCATCCACTGCATTGATTTTTTTGCTTTAGGAAAAATTGAGAATAATTATTAGAAAAACTACTTGCTGTAGTATTTGTAAATTCTTTGTAAAAACTCCTAGGAAGCATTGGATTGAAAAGGGAAATCATTTCTCGGGACTTCAATCATATCAGCTTAACTTAATGACTCCACTATTGGGACTCGTATAAATTATTTGCTTGATGTGAATTTTCTTTCGTTTAGTATTTTAGTTTCTTCATGAAGTTTTTCTTTTCTATGTTCTCGGAAAGCACCCTATTGGTATGACGGATATTATACCCACAGATCGACCGCATTACTCAACATTTGCTGCGTTTCATACTAATAACGTAAATAGTGATGGAAACCATCTTCTATGACAATCGAATAATAGAACATTTTACCTACTAAAATAACTATTATTTAACCATTAATAAATCATTTATTGGTCATTTCATTCATAGTCAAAATCAAGTATCTAAATGATTCATAATGCTGGTTATTTTTTGAGAAATCAGTAACATGAGTCGTTTTAGCCGCCACTTTTGAGATGAATATCTAACAACATACATTTTGATAACTAAATAATAGGTAACGGATGTGTTAAGAAGTTCATTAAATATTTGATGTTATTTTCAGGTAAGTATCAAGTCATTATTTGATATTGAATATTTAGAATATTGTTTTACCAACTCGAAATTAAAAACCAAGCTCAACATTAAGTATAATGTTTTAAATAACAATTGAAATGTAATGGGAAACTGCGTTAACGGAGGCCAAACATGTTAAAAGGAAATAATAGAAAATCAATGAGTTATTTGAAACCGATTATAATTTTAATAAACTATTCTATTCTCAGGACACCCCTAGTCTGTATGGTATGCTTTCTTCGTCGCTTTGTCTCCGATTCTTTTTAATCTCATTCCTGCTTAATTACACTGCCGTTTTAATAAAATATACTATCTTTTAATTACTCTGTCCGCATATATGAGACTTACTATGTCGGCCATTAGACCGCCGCTGCCGGTGATCGTGCTGTAGGCTGTAGGCGGGAAAGTAAGGCGGACTAATATGTGTGGCCATCGATTATGTTCCTTGATTTATTGCGTAAATAATAAATAATGAATGATCTAATTTGTTGCCACTGCTGTTACCTTATTTAGTGCCAACCGAAGAAAGTTGCCAATTGAAGAATTCTCATATATATAATAAATATTAAAGCAATTTATAGCAAAATATTGAGACTGGTCGATTCTGAAGAAAACTATGTATTCCATTGAAAACTATAATAATTCTGCAAAAGCAAATTGTGTATTGATAAATTGATGTGATACGCGTATTATGATAATTTTGGGGGTGTTTATATTGATGGATGGTTAATTTTTTAAAGATGCTTAATTTGTATTTTCACTGTTATTAGCTATTTGTTTGTAGGTCTCAACACAAATTATAAATCCTTTCAAACAGCATAGTAAAACAATTAAACCAGCTTTCTATGTGAGCTTTCGTAGAGCGTTTTCAAAGTGCATAAATTGTAGTAAACATACTTATTTCAAAAGAGGAAATTCAATAGGCAATAGTCCAATTGAAGAACAACTAACTGCATTATTGTGTAAGTGGGTGTGTATTATTGGAGTGAAATACGGTGCATTCAAGGAGTAAAGGAGGAATGTTTAACCAATCTTCCAACTATGAATTAATTTTATCAATAATTTATCATGTTGTATTGAACAGTTAGAATTGGAACAAGACGGCTGTATAAAAGGTTTCTGCTTCTTAACATTACGAGTATTAGACTGCGCCTGTGACGTTACAATAGTCATTGATTTACTTGGTTCACAACTCAACTAACATATGAGTACGAGTATTATTGATTGAATAGTAATTTAACACTGTCTGCATGACCGAATTTTTGTGTAAAAACGCTGAAATTATGCCCAAATAGATAATTATAATGATATTTATTTCATTTTATACCCCTACAGAGATGAGGTAGAATTTTTTCAAATTCAAGAATATGGATATTCGAGCGTTTACAGGGCTTATGACCTGTCATTGGCTGGGTTAAGTGGCCACTTTATGTACTACAACATTCCCCATTCCGCTTATTAGCGAATATCCACACCAGGTAACATTTTTGATTTTGTATATATGTTACGAATCGAGAATCATCCACCAGCGAGTTGAAAGCTCCATCTATGCATTGATATTGAAGTTTTACACAAAAATCCCACGCAGGATACATGTTTAAATTCTGTAAATTGATATCGGATAGTCTAACAAACATTTAATTTGATGAATTTCAATACAATCTTTTGGGTGTACGCATTTCCACATTATCGCAACAGCAAAAAAATACTATCGACATAAATAATTAAGATTTTTCCTCCTAAATAATATGAAAATTGGCAATTTTTATCTAAGCATCCTTTAGATTTGAGAATATTCACACGAACCGCCAACGTAAAGTAATCTTCCTTATTACATCCACTGATAGCCCGGGGTGGTAACTAGTTACTAGTTACTAGGTACCACACTGCTACCAGTAGTTTTTACACCAATGATAATAGTGATGTTGATAAACCATACCACGACGCGCGTGCCACGATCTTCCCAGGACTCCGGGGTCTTTTGTTCATTATCCATCACTTAACCCTCGTATTCGTAGACAATACAGGCTCTAGTATACAAATATAGCAGACATAGATTTTTCACTTACGAAATCCGTGAATTACACAATGATGTTATTAATACTATTGCAGAATAGGATTTATAAAAAGAAACATTCAAAACAGAAATGGAAATATTTTCCTTCTGATGTTAGTTATACAGGCCTCCATTAGTAAAATTCTTATTTTTTACTATTCGTTTAATATTAAATCATTTAATGGAGGCTTCAAAAAAATGTTAGCCAGATATTTTTTTGCGATAAATTAGTTTTTTATAATCTACTTTTGAAATTTGAATATGTAAAAAGTGAATTCTAAAACACGTTTCGGTAATAAAATCACTCGGTCATTCCGAAGTGTACGCATTGCGACTATTCTATTCGATTTATCCTCAAACAAAAACTTTTGTGACGTCAGCGCCATTTCTAGCATATTTTGCTTGTATTATTATCTCAACAAAAACATATAATTGTCTTATCTTATCTTGCGCATAAGTCAAGATTATTTTTTTTTTAATTTTTGATTGTTTTGTTGCGTTGATTGATAAAAATGGAAAACTATTGTCCTACTTGTGGTGAATTAAATGTGTGTTTTGGCTAAATTAAAAAAAACGCGCGGTTTTCTTTGTTAACTTTTAGTGATAAATCGCATATTATTCACAACGGAAGCAGTGTTCCAAGGTCAGAATTGTATTAAAAAAAAGCAAAAATTAGTTAGTGCTGATCGCACATGCTAAAACATTAAGTTCTATGTTTTAAAGCTTCTAAAAGAAATACGAGTTGTTATATCGAAATTAGTGCACAACATATGACTGGGACCGTAGCAGTTATTATCTTTGAATAAAAACTAAAGTTCAATCGATTATTAGAAGTCAAAACATAACCATTTTTTCTAAATTTAATAAAAAAGCATGTGCTATAACCGTTCTTTTATAGTAGTAAAACTTAGAGATTAGCGTCATTATAATAAGTTAGGAGACCGTTAAAAAATTACCACGAGTTTGCAGAAACCACGATGGACTTATAATTTTCGCACAATCAATTGTAATTTACAAAAGAAAGGGCGTCTCGTTTAATAGATTTTTTCGAGGACGTAGTTGAAAATGTTAATTTTTTGGACGGCGAAATATTATCACAAGAATCTTCGTTTTTTCATAACTTTAATGATTTTGAGTTCAATTTCTCTTAAACACATTTCACCAGATATTTGTAGAGACTGATATACTTAAACATCGGATATAGATTTATTGCGTAGAAAAACTTAAAGAAATTCGAATCATTTATGGAAAATTTTAGAACTGTTATCGAAACATAAATATATACTGTATTTGTGGAAAAATTTGCGCTAGCCTAAACGAGAACGTTCTATTGACGACGTTAAAATTAATTTCATGCGTATTATTTACCGAAAATACATCAATTTACAAACATTCTTAGTGTGAATCTCCGTGATCGTTTACGGGAACACATAAAAAAATTAACTTTTTTTGAATTACCGTACTGTCGTATCGAAAACTTTATAAAAGCTTTAATAGTAAATTACCGATATATTGGTAAATAGTCTAGTTAATACGAATAGTGCACAAAATTCAAATTTGGATCGTCCTTAGAAATGCGTTAAGGTACATTTATAAATCGGAAGAATTTTATAATATCGGTGTATATAAGATTATAGAGCTAGTTTTCCCCCAAAGTTTTACAATTAAGCTAAATTAATAGTCACTATCCCCTCGACGACTAGCGCATCCAACTGAACGTTCTTTTTCTGCATTATAAACGGATACACACAACAACACACATATTTACGGAATTCACAAGGTCAAACAGCGTCTTTCAGAACTTAGAGCATGATATCGATTGAAAAAAACTCTTTTTTTAGATATAAAAACGGTCCGCGACAATTTACGATGTCCGTAATCAACTCATTAAAAAAAAAGATAGACGTGTCGACTTGACTATATAAATAGTAAACATCGAGTAAAAATAAAAAGTTATTTGAGGCATTCATGAAACACCGCAAAACATTTTCTTAAATTGCATTGATATAGACAACCAAAACCGCTTTTCTCAAAGCCACTTCGGAATATCCATTGGATACTTGGCTTTTTAAAAATATATATTCGAAGCGATTATTTGGAATATTCGATGTGGCTTAGGATAATATTTCAAACTGGCAGCAGCCTTCTGATTTTAACACGTGTATATTGGTAAGACTTTTCTTATTTTTGAATTAGGTAGTAACCATTTCTCTCTCTGCCTACCCTGAGGTAAAAAACCCTGTGCACGCCACTGATATTAGGTATGTTTTAAATACAATTCTTCATTCCTAATAATGCCTCTTCCTTTACATGAGTATTCGGTACGTAAACTATTACCTTCGTTTGCCGCTGGATTGTTGCGTCCTAGCTCTCATATTATGTTAACTTATGAAGGTTTTTTTTTCTGCAAATTTTTGATTTGACCGTTTTCTGCTCTCCCTCAAGTTCCAATATTACGTTTAGTCGATATTAAGTTTTCGTTTGGTTTTTAACAGTAAACGCCCATCATCGCTATCAGTTTTCCTCTTTCAAGAAACATTATTGCTTTCTGCGATTCTTCCATCCCTTTCTCGTTATTTCGGTCCTGGCTTGTCATCGTCTTTTTTTTTTTTTCTTGTTATTACTATTTTCTCCTTTCCTCCATCACCTTATTTTTCCTTAAATGTTTTTTTTGTTTTACCGCCTATTTCTTTTAAACAATCATCTTCTTGCTGTTTTGGTTTTTTGTTGTATCGTCATTTCCGTGGTCGTCTGCAGTTATGATCTTTATAGCAACTAGTATTATCTTATTTTTCTCTTATCATCTTAATTTACTTTATTATTTTCTTCCATCATCCTAATTACCAACTATTTTTCTGATAACTTTCTCTTGTTCCGCACAATGTACTGTTTTCATTACTCGCTGTTCCGCTTCTGAATGGTCATCATCTCACTCTGCGGTGGTCTCGCGTCTCGAACCTTCGTTCCTGATCTTCTTTCCTCGCCTCTTCCAATTTACGTCGTAGTATTTCTCATGCCGCCAACGAACCGTGCCTAATGTCAGGAGATAATGGCATTCTAAAGTATTAATATACCAACTGGTAGGTAATTTCGGGCTGTGATTGGGTCCAATTGTTTTGACTTGGATTATTTGGGCTACTGGATGCTATTGATTTTTCAACTTCGGTTCCGTCAACGTTCCACTGGAGGATATCTTCCGTTCGGGCGATTGTCCAAGATTTTTTGAGGTTTTCCTCTTTGTAAATGTTTTTTTTAAAAATATTTTACTGTATTTTGTCAGGTACCCGCTTAAGACAAAATGCATTATATCGGAACATGTTTTTTTTTCGTTGGAAATAGAAAAGACGGAAATTTTATCAAAAATTTTTTTTAACGAAGAAATGAGTACAAAAATGTATAACATAAATTGTTAAGTATAATGAAATTATTGCAATAAAAGTGCATTCATTCCTCTGATACTGAATCAAACAATTTATGCGCATATTATGCAAAAAATCTCAAACCCAGTTATAAAAGTAGACAGTGATGTAATAGGTACATATTTACAGGCAGTGAAGTGTTGTGGTGTGCATGTCTGTAACGGCTATTGCGCGGTCACCGGTTTCGCGGTAGCTTATTGGTTATTGTACCATTTACCGGTCCAATGTGATGCCTGTTCTTTTTATGTAAAATGGGAAAACCAATATAAAATAAATATTTTTTATTGACCCCGTCGGGAATCGATTCCGCGACGTGGTACCCCAACGCGCTGACCACGAGGCGGATTATCAGTTCCGACTGTGCCTAGAGCCTAGATCAAATAATGCACTTGTAAATTTTTTTTTATTATCCATAAATCACTATCTCAAGCAATCTGGTTTTCTTTTCTTCCGATTAACGATTGTAATGATGTCCAATAACTATAATTCATGGACCGCTGAACAATCACAAAGCATAGTTTTTGGCACTCCTATTTGTTCTGATCGCTCTGTATATACAATATAGTAAGATCAATTAAATTTTCGATAATTTATTTATTTATTAAACTTTCTGTACAACGGCGTACAATGGCGGGTGTATTGCTAAAAAGCAATATCTTCCAACCAACCAGAAACAGAGTGGTGCGAGTGGGTCAAGTCAAGAACCTTATTCACAACTATTAGATTGGTGGGCAGATAGCACTTGATAGAGCAAAAATAAAAAAAAAACAATTAAATTAATTTAAATCCCAGAATTCAAAATTTCTCAAAAATTCCTTTGAATGTAAAATAGTTTTTTTTTTTAATTTACGGCTGTATAAAATTTATCTCAACTCTAATTATAATACTGATACATTATTGCCTTAAAAAAACGAAACTAAAAAATAGTCAATGACACTTTAAAATCAGTATTTATTTATATTTGTGTACGTACGTTGGTATTGTATTGAAAATAAGTGAGTTGTTTTTGCATCCAAGCCAATTTGGAACTAAGTTTCAAATCCCTTATCCAGGCTTATTTAAATTTTACTATGTTTTTGTTCTCCAAACAATAACAAGACTTGTGAAAATGTTCACGTCAGCCTATTATTGGCTGAATAAAATTTAATTAAAAGGTTTTATTATCATACTTCCATGAAAGCACAATATTTATTTATATATCCCAGTATTACCACCTTGTCATTCAATAGAAAATTTTGAACAAAATTCTTTGTTGCATTAAAATATCGAATCATCTTGAACCTGAGGAAGTACGTCACGAATACCACGTTTTTAATCATCTCTATAAAATCAGTTTGAGGAAATAGAAATAATAATTCATGATAATTGCGTTGTATACTTATTCGTCTAAAATTCATAATATGCAATTCGTAATGCCCTAACGCCCAATATTCTAATTTTAAAGCGTATCAATAAATATTGGATGTTTATAAAAAGAAATTAGTATGTAAAAGCGTTTCTAATTGAGTGGTGCCCGTTTTACAATTGTTTCGGTATTTTCAGTTCAGGTACCCGTCACGTAGTTATTTTTCTATCGCGAGCTTTGCGTAACGAATTTAATGATCCAGATCTTAGGTTACCTTCTAACAATCATTAAGGTATTTTACACTAGAGGTGTACTTATCGACGGAACCAACTTACAAATAATATACTTATTCACGCTTTCACAGATCAAATCAATGATTATTTCACCATGATCATCAGAAAAGAAAATACGCTGTTGAACACCTTGTTTATGAATTTAAAGAAAAACTTGTTGAGTTCAGGTTGGTTTAAAATGAAAAATTATTACTTATCTAACTGTTAAAGTAGGTATAGCGTTATATGTCAACCCAATGGTGCATAGGGCACTGCATTGGTGCACCAAGTGCAGTGTATCTTGATAATTTTATTTCATGAAGGTGAGATGATCAGTTTTACGCTTCAGTACCAGTCCAATGTATCACACATGAAATATGATTATAAAGATCGATTACATTTCTTTAAACTGGACAGTTTAGAAAAAAGGAGAAAAGTAATCGATCTCACTTGCTTGCATAAAATTATAAATAGTCACCTTGACACAACGCTAATAAGCGAAATCGGTCTGCGTGCCAATTTACGACTGCGTAATCCAGACATTTTCAGAGTTGAGCGCTTTATTACAATCCTAAGGTATTACAAGGTATTACAATCCTCTCTCTCGTATGTGCATTGAGTACAATGTAATACACAGGGACAGCACTGAAGGTATGGACATCTTCGGAAGCTCCGTAGATGGGTTCAAGATAAGGTTTTCCTTAAGATATTTGTGATCGCTTTTTCTTTTATATGTGTGTTATATTTACTTGAGCATTGTGTGTATGTCACATTTTCATAAACATTGTGTTTTGGTCATTCGATTAAGCACGATGTGAACAATTTTAAAGGACAATTGGTCTACCTAGTTATATTTTTATCCTTTGTTTTATATTTAGTATCCTTTTGTCTGTTATTGTTCCGTAAAAAATGAAAATCACATGTAAATAAATATTTAATGTTAAGGTATCGTATTTGGTCCAATAACAAAGAAATGCACTACTTTAATTTATTGATTTGTGACAGTGAGAATAGCAGATCAGTTACTGTCATATTTTATCTGCTGCTTGACAGTCGATATGAAATACCTTTTGAATATTCGTGCATCGCACGAGCCAGCAGTCATATTCGATTGCGATCGCACTGATACGAGACACATAGAAAGTTGTAGAATATTCTCGTCTTTTCTTGTGCCTTCACCCTCTACATCACTTTCACCCGCAAATCCTTTTACTACCGAGATCGTGTCAGATCTGTTATCGTTTCTGATTGCTGATTTGTATTTTGTATACTTTGCTGGATCTGCTAATCCACCGGGCCATTGGCAGCTGTGATGCGAGTTATTCCAATTTGATTCGAACATTCCAATTCGCATCCAACAGCCCCGATACAGTGTTAGAAGTTGGTTATCTCGGCTAGAGATGCGAAATATCGATATATCGCTTTAAAACATTGATGTCAATAATCTTAGATGTTAACGAATGCCAATATTTTATTTTTTCGAAATCACTCGGAAATGGTAGATTTTTTAAGGACATGATAAAAATAAGGATCGTCTATCATAAATCGGAAATCCGTTGTCCGTTTGAGAAATTTTATCATATCGACGCCTCTTACGTATAATATAGTAACCCACAAAATGCGATTTTACAGGAGGAGCATTTGAAAATATTCTCGTTCGTATGCGTTGGTTGTAGATACGACAAAATACGCCCCAAAAAAGCCCCTATTATTGGCAAAATATTTTTTTTTTGTTTTTGTAGAATTAAAGATATAGTTAAATACAGACGAAATCCACCAAAAACTCAAAATCGACGATTGTTGGGTTACCATATTATACGTAGGAGGCGTCGATATTGTGTATTTTCGCAAATTGATTTTTCGCCACTTGACCGCCGATATTCTGGATGAACTGCAAAAAGATTGAAAGATAGTCGATATCCCAAGAGACAACGTCGAACGAGAGAAATACAGATCCTTGTGACACATTTTAAAAGATATTTGTTTTTTTTCAAAACGACATTTTTAGGCGTTATTTGTATCCCTAATCGCTGCTTCCAAACTTGCCTAGGTCTGTCTGTGTGTCTGAGAATTCTTATAATCGTGCGTTACTTTCTGTTTCATGTGTGCGGGTCAAAGTTTGACTTAATTAGCGTTAACATCGTAAGTCGTTATTTCACGTTTTATCACGATGCGTCTACCAAACTAGGCGAACCGATACCTACTGAATATATATTTTTTATAAAAAACTTTTTTTACAATAATATTATTGTTATTTTTTTAATTTTTTAAATTAATTTTTTTATTTTTTAAATTTTTTAAATTTATTTTTTTTATTTTTTTATTTTTTTATTATTATTTTTTTTAAGATAAGAAACTTTTTTAAATATTATAACACATATCCATTAAGCACAGGATGTAAGAATAAACCAAAGAGCAATCTTGTAAATCGATAGAGTAACAAACGAGTTACTCGAGTGGTTAAAATGCTTTCGCTGAAAAGCAATCTTTGTAGCGTATAAAATATTGTAATAATTTTCTTCATACGTGTTCCGATTTGATTTATATTGCCATGAATTCATTTATTAGAATCTGCTCCTTGGTTTTAGTAACTAGTCGTGAATATCGTAAATCCCCTGTCTCGACTTCGACTACCGGATTTTATAATAAATTAGCTTACTTGCAGCTATATGAAATGTGAATTTATAATCCTAAAAATCAATAGATTTTTAAATTATGTTATTTTTAATAAAAAGAAACTGAAAGCTCTTAACTGTATTAGTTTCAGCATTCGTAAACTTTTTTCAGTAACAGTATCAGTAGCAGTAGCATCAGTAGCTAGACAATAATATATTTTTTTAAAACGATTAATTTCAGTTTTTTTTTAAATCCTGAAAAATACTTGTAATGGGAATTATTTAAACTTTTCCTGAAATTGTTACCACAATTAGGTTCTTTCCGATTTTTCGAAATTTTCAAATTTTTAAATTTTTTTTTACGATATCATATGAATTTTTTAACGCGGTTTGAAATAGCGCTTTTTCAAATCGCTCGCAAAATCCTCCATTTAGCGCGCATGCGGTGTGACGTCACAGCAATATAGACGCTCACTACGGAATGAATTTCACGCCTTCCACGGTTGACGGGTATGACGTCATTAGCCAATAACGGGCATTAAAAGTCACTCGTAATTTCGTGTTTTTAAAACATAAATTTATAAATGTAAACAAAATTTTTGATCGTTGTGTTCTATGTCGTTGGAGTTGTAAAAATATACTTTAAATATTTATAGCGTTTTCAAGGACATTCATGTTATCTGGAAGAACCCTATTCATAGAAGGGATTAAAATACATTTGTGGAATTTGACAGCCTGGAAAATACCTACACTTTCGATGTGAGTCATATTGTCTATTTTAGTATTTTAGTGGCGACAACTGCACAAATCCAATTAATCATAGTTTTGTATTTTGTTAATCCTCATCATGTATTGATGTCACAGTCTGCGGATCTCTAGGAATTGCTCCAGTTTACGATAGCCGATCTCCTCCAGTGATCAATGCCATCGGTAATAACCCTCCTAACTACGCAGGATCTCCGCCTCATAAACCCGTGATACTTATCCAGAAAGCCAGCCATTATTTATCTTCCTTCGCAGAAAATATGTACCCTTTTTTTTAGAAAACATGCTTTTTTATGATTATCTTTCCGGTACCTTTGGTTTATTTTATGAAATGATTTTTGCCCTTTGATTGTTGAGTATACCGGTTTTGATAAATTCAGTATTAAATTTTACTTTTAAAACATTTCGCTTCTGAAATGCAGAATTAGCCTGGCTTACCTGAGTATGACTTTTCACATCAAATATTTAATTTCCTATAACTCTGGATCAATCGACTGTCTTGAACTGCTTTCCAAACTTTCCACCAATATTCCTAGAAATAACCCTCTTCTCCGTACTCCTCTTGTACACTCAAATTATAGAAAAATTCTTACATATGGCGAGCTTCCGATAATTTTAATAAAGTTTCAAAATCATCAAATATAGATTTATTTGAGAATAACCATGGTAATGTGCGGCGTTTGCTTTCCGAGTGAAAACACGTTTGGTTTTATTTGCTATGTATACTTATATCTAATAATTTTATGTATGATATTATTTTTAAGTCCATATTATTTCTGAAATTTATGTTAGAAGCACTCACTTTGTAGTTATTCATTATAAACTATTTAAATGAAAACACTTTGTTTTTATCTACTTTTTTATTTTATTATTAAAAAACTCCTGACCGGTTTCGAAACAACACGTGTCTCTTTGTCAAGGGTACAAGAATCACGATAAAAACAAAGTGTTTTCATTTAAATAGTTCATATTATTTCTATTTGTGAAACCCTTAGTTGGTTTATTCAGTTTATTTCTACTTCTTATTGTAAATATAACTGTTGGTTTTCCTGTAAATTGAATTGAATAAAAATAACTTCATTATAGATTAATTCGGCGGACATTTATTCACATGCTAAACTCAATTTCACCAAAAATCACACCAGGCTAATTCTGCATTTAGGTAGCGATTTGTTTGTTATAAACTATAGCCCTTTTAACAGAACGATGTAGATACTACGTTTAAGTCTTTTATAACATTTAACTCATTTTTATTTTAGTAATTCTGTAAACATACGATTTATAATGCTTCTCTTTGGTTTATCTTGATTGGTTGCTGAAATTATTATTTTTATTGCTCTTACAAATTTAACTATAGACCTACCTACAAAGTATACAGTAATGTTTACTATCGGCATTGGAATGCGTAAAGAAATGCAAAAGAAATGGTTACACCAGAACAGGTTTCCTTATATCAGTCCATTGTTCCGCCATTCCCTATTGACGGCAACATTGGTATATTGAGTGCGGCTCTTCTTATTACTGGTTTGATCTTCCTTCATATTCTATCTGTCTTCCGTCTTCTGCCGCTAGTGATTTATGATCTACAGGGACCTAGTTTGTATAGGATCTTCATTTTGTTCGCCAGCCGAACGTTTCTGTTTTTCTTCTTGATAAGCGGATCAAAAAAAGGGATATCACGATTAGCGTTTTATTTACAACATTTTATAATACATAGCTGATTAGTGAATAAATCTCACGTGTCACGTGTTCGAGTAGGTACTAAAATACGAAATAATTCTAAACAGCTTAAAATAATTTTGATCCTAAAAAAACAAGAACTTTGTTCGCCTATTTTGTTTTTTTTCTGTTTAGGTAAATTAAAATGTAATAAAAATTGGCAAATTGGCAGTACACAACGAAGCTCTGGTACCAACCCTTATGTATGGTAGTGAAGCGTGGTGTTGGAAAAAGAATAATGAAAGTAGACTGAATGCTGTTGAAATGCGATCTCTCAGGCGAATGTGTGGTAAGACTATGTATGATAAGTGTACGAATGTCAAAATTAGAGCAGAGTCCAAGGCTGAGATAAACATTATCGACAAAATTAAGAAAGGGCTTTTACGATGGTTTGATCATGTGGAGCGAATGAGTGATGAAAGAACGGCTAAAAGAAGTTTAAATGCAAGTGTGCCTGGATGTAGAAGCCGAGGAAGGCCGAGAAAGACATGGCATGACCAAGTACGACAAGTACTTGAAAGTGGACATGTGAAAAGTCGGAATAATTGGCGTATGTGCATGATACGAGCAAAGGAAGTCTGTCAGGACAGAGTGGTATGGCGTTCTATCCTCTCTGCCTACCCCTACGGGGAAATGGCGTGATGGTTAGTTAGTTAAAATGTAATAAAATCGTGAATATTGAGTTTATTTATATATTTATTTTAACCACTCTAACGGGACAGGAGGCACAAGGCCTATACATAAGCACAAGGCACAACAGAGAGTATCATCAGTAAACGTTACCCTTGTTGCTTAGCATGAGAAAAAACTATTTTGATTTTTGTGATCTCACTAGGAATCGAAACCAAATTCTCTGTTAGGAGACCAGCGTTTCAATTCTCAACCCTCTTTTGAAATATTGTCAATTTTATATGTTGCATTTGGTTCGAAAATTTTAAAATTATTTTCTATTGATTATATCGAAGGTTAATCGAAAAATAACGACAGTTAACCGATCGTGTTCAATGATGCTAGTCTCAGAGTAATCTCTTCTCAGTCTACAATAAATCAAGTATAGACTTGGGATTTCTTTGCTGCAACTATTCCGACTAGTCGGCATACCTTATTATTTATTTTAGTATGAACACTTTCTTACATTGTCATTAATGTTTTATGGATACTATCATGATTTTATTACACTCACAATATAAAAGGCTCAAATCAAAATTTTATTGTATTCATTAATTCATTTTAATGACAACGGTTTATAGGCTTCGTTAAATTTTAATGTTTCCATGTAAAAAATTTACATGAAAATATTAAAATATATATAAAAAAAAACCTGCTTTGCTTGCGTCTTATTTATGCCTTATTATTTTGGTATATGGTTCAAATTAAAGTATAAAAAATGTATTTAATTTTGTGAAATGAAAATAAATGCTGAATATTTAACTGAAGATGTTATTTTTTTCGTGTTACCTTGTACTAATTTTCTAGTCCGCCTCGTAGCATAGTGGTAGCGCATTTAGCTACCGTGCCTGGGGTTGCGGGTTCGATTCCCGTAGGGGGTCAACATGAAATATTTATTTACATGATACTTTCATATTAATATTTCATCTGTGATACCTTGGACTGGTAATGAAGCGTAAGACTGATCATCTTGCCTTCATGTAATAAAATGATCAACCTACACTGCACTTGGTGTACCGAGGCAGTGCCCTATGCTCCATTGGGTGCCGATAAGGGAAAGTAGTAGTAGTAGTAATTTTCTAGGCAAATATTTTCAAATGAAGCTGAAAAAACGTGAATAATAAAGATAAGATTTATTTTTGTGAAAAATCACCTCCAGTTCCTTATTTATCAGTCAAATTTTACCTTTATCATTCCATTTTTTCCATGTGTTCAATTTTTAGGACGGGGTTTTCCTACCCCAAGATAGGCTTTGCGGATGTGCGGAAAATTTGACGCAATTATTGATTTACCCACATCCAGCGCAGTTGCATAGCGCCATTCTGCAATATTCTGTATCCCCATTCTGGCATCTCGCTTTTCTTCTCTCACTTCCCTCTTTTATCCCCCCTTACAACCCTTTCTCTTCTTGCATCTCTTTTCCATCACTCGTTGTGTATGTTCTTTCTGTTTTCAATGAGTGCTCCAATGCAACTTCCACTTCACACGTCATTAAATTACGAGGACATGGAGCGGTGTTTTAATTTTCACCTGGAAAATGCATCATAAATTTTAGTTGAAATATATTGATAAAGTGATATGATAAATTATAGAAAATTCGTAATAAAATGTTAATTTTGACGACCGCGGTTCGTTACAAATTACAATAAATAAATACATATTTCAACTTTGTCCACCTCGTGGCATTGTGGTAGCGCGTTTGGCTACTGAGCATGAGGTCGCGGGTTCGATTCCCGTAGGGAGTCAACATGAAATATTTATTTACATGTGATTTTCATATCAATATTTCATGCGTGATTCCTCGGAATGGTACTGAAACGTATGACTGATAATCTTACATCATGTAATAAAATGATCAAGATACACTGCACTTGGTGTACCGATGCTGTGCCCTATGCACCATTGGGTGTGGATAAGAGAAAGTAGTATTAGTAGTATATTTTAATGTCGATCGGAACGATTGTTTATTAAATTTTACAGTAAATAAAAAATAAATAAATCTTATCTTCCGTTTAATAAAACAATCATTTAAAGAGTAAACCACTCCTTACTAATTGTCTATAAGTTTGTAAAATAAAAACCGAAATGCAATGTGGTGCTTTTATCGATTGGGCCTCCTGGCCAGTTGAGGTGGTTAAATAAATAAAATAACGACTATAATTCAGCAGTATTTGTATGTATATCGTAGCCCCGACAAAAAGGCTTTTCTGAATTTTTCCCGTTTATTTGAATGCTGTTTTGTTCGCAATTTATTTTTGCGATAGGCTAAGGGGCATTTCTGAAAACAAAATCACAATACTAACTTGACTGTTTTCAAGTCGTAATGACACGTGTCCGTATAAAACTGATCGGTGGGAGCCCGTTTAAGCTAGGATTGCATGCGCCACTTTTTATTAATACTTTTTAAAATAAGAAATTAGAATTGTTTTGTTTAAAAAACATTTTTTTTTCTCAGAATACCCTCCGAAGTTTCGTGGTGCCTTCATGGTGCGACATAATATTACTCTGTTTCTGGTTGATAGGAAGATATTGCTTCTTAGCAATAAACCCGCCAGTGTACGCTATTGTACAAAAAGTAAATAAAAATTAAAATTAATATTCTAACTCCACGAGAACAGATGCGATGGGGGAGGCTTAAAGGTCACAAGTCACTTTTATCGAAGGGAGTTGTATTATTGACAATAAAGCGGAGAGTGCTTTGTATACAACCGATATTTCTCAATCTCCTTTCAATTTATGAAGTCATTACGTTTTATGACTTCGATATCGTTAGTGACGTGGCGAGGGTGGCATTTTCTTCCACTTGGTTTGATCGTTAGTAATTTTGTGTGTTTCAGACGAATTTTTTTTTAATAAAAAAAAAAACCGTAAAAAAAAAGAATTTCCTTCCTGTGCGCATTTTTACTGCGAGTGTTTTTTTATTATGTTATAAAAATATCTTTATTATTATGAGTACCTACTAGCTGTGTATTTTTTTTCTCTTAGTTCACAAAATTCGCATCTTAAGGAATGGGTTAGTATTTTGAATGAAATTTATATTGCTGTACGAGTCTTAGTGTCGTAATATGTATATTTTTACAGGATAATTCAATGTCATGGTAATGCGGGAATTCTAAAAAGTTTTTACAGTAATTTTCCCTTATTTTTGTAGTTGTTGATCTTTATGTACTGTAATGTGGGTGTGTGTGTTTTAAAAATGACTTTAATACAATATTTTAATGTTATTGTTTTCTTTGTTTCAGGTATGTATACAAATCTTCTTAGCGCATTTGGCTCCATATTCAGCTACTATCTCGTGAGTTTCTAAAATATTATTTACAAAACAAACACCTTTATTGCTCTGTGATGATTTTCTATATTTTATCGAACGTTTCGACTGAAGGCTTCAGCGGAGACAATCGACCCGAGACAACGAAACACCTGGACCACTAAACCAATCGAAATCTAAACAAAATCATAATCTCAACAAAATCATAATCTCAACAGGTGTTAGAAATAGATTTCTAGCAACAGTCATTTTGGCTATTCGATGTACAATATAGATAATATATCGTCTATGCATATTGGAATATTTTTATCATAAATGTCTAGGTACACACATATCTGAAATAACATCGTAAAACAAAATATAATTATTTTTATTATAATGGTCATTGCGCAATAACCAAATACTTACAATGAAAGTGTTTCTGATATCAGCATGACATGTGTGACGGCCTGAATTATTTATTCATACAGTTTAATAATAAGATTTTATCGTCCTAAAGTAACAAGTTCAATGGCTCTTTACTTTGAATATCGACTGTAAATAAGTCGAATACTTTGACTCACATTTGTAACACACAATGACAATATTGTAATCATTATTACAGTATCTTCAACTTTTAACAAATTTCGACGTGTACCCTCTCGACTTTCGATATCTTTTACATAAATGCTCAGATAGTATAAAAAATAGTTGATGTCATAAAATTTTGGTGAATTATCAGGGATGTGGAGTTGTGGAGTTATAGTCAAAATACATTTTTAGCTCAAGATTTCATTTTACCGACCCTGACTCAAAGAACTTTCCAGAAAAATTGACAAAATTTATCTTAATTAAATTGGATTCGAAATTGGAGTCGAAAATATTTTATACTCCTTAACCCTAGTTTTTAAATGACAACCGTTTAGACTTGTAGTCATTATTACTCTTCGTATTATTTTATTTTTAACTTTCGTGGTTAGAAACTACAAAAAAGCTTTTCAATTATTGTGAAAACTTTCGTATTCCGATTTTTTTACATTTATACAAGTATCTCGTAATGATATATATTTTTTAATATGTTTTTGAAAACGTTCACACAATTTCGTAATCTAACGTGTAGCATTATAGCAAATATCACATTGACTACTATTATTACTTTTTACATGCAATTTACAAAACTGTTATGAGTACCAGTTTGTACGATATTTTTTCTCCTTTTCGTACTTGAAATGTTATTTTTCTCTATTATTCCTACACAGTCATTTGGAGCTATTTTCATCTGTAACAATGACTTGGGCAACGCCTTTCTAATGTCGGCCATTACACTATGACTATCAGTATTAGTATTGTGCATGGACGTGACTTTGTGCCTTGGGTTGGTTGTACATGTACATATATTATATATTATTATATTACGTAAAGCGGCGCAAGATCATTGCTAGTTTAGTCTCAAGGCCTTCGTCTAAGGTGCAAAACATTAAAATTAAACTTTAAGTGGGTTTAAAACTTACCCCTCAATACGTGTTTGTTAAAAAGCGTCCAAGATAGAGAAAATCTTCAAATTTTAAAATTTGAGAAGGTTGGTGGTAGATGCGGATGCGGAAAAGTTTCCTTTGGTCCACACCAGATGTATCCCGCCTGATGCCAACACAATATTAAAATAATCAATTAAGAACTGTATTGACAGTAATTTCGTAATATTTTTTCATTGGAAAAACAATGCACTTGATGAAATATAAACCTTTACATCATAAGCAAGGTAAAAAATAAATGTAACTCCCATTTAAAAAAAAAAAAAGGTGCAGTAGTGCTCTATGGCGTACTAGAGATGCGGATAAGAAAAAAATCTGTTTATTGTAAACTTATCGATTGTATCCTAAGTACTCTAAATTAGTATTAAAATATTTAAAAAAAAATCGTACTTCACGTTAGAATATTATTTCGTTACTAGAATAATTTCCGTTCGGAAATCAAACAAACTAAGACGTCATGGAAGATAGCCCATGATGCGTACAACTCCACAACCTACTTAGCTTTATGTAAATTTCTATTCGAGAATGATGGATTAGAGCTCTAAACAATAATCTTTACCCGCTTTTTATTATTTTTATCAGACATTTCTTTTGTCGTCGCGTAATTATGGATCCATTAATCTCCAGTTCGTCTCGTCTCGTTTTTTAGGGTAATTTTAGTTTTGTGCCAGAAACATCGGCACGGCGATGGGTATCAAGATATCAGCATCACTAACACGACTTGCTCTGTTAACCGAGCATAAGTAATAAGTAGCTGTAAGTAGTTGGTCGTAAGGCTCATTTTGAATAAGTCATTAAAATGTCAGCGATCTAAATCTGCAGGGCTTTTTTTACAAGATGAAATTGGATTGTTTACGAGATATCATATTTTGTAATACAGCCAACTTTCTAATGCTAATTAATGACTAGTACTACTCTACTCTCCCTTATACGCACCAAATGTTGCATAGGGCTGCATTAATACAGAAGTGCAGCGAATCTTGATCGTTTGTTACATGAAGGCAGGATGATCAGTAGTACGCGTCAGCGACAGTCATAGGTATCACATATGAAATATTTTTATGTGAAATACACATTCAAATTAATTCCTGTTTTTAAGAATGCAATAATTGTATTTAAAGCCTTTATTAAGGAAATATGAGCTCTACATTGCTGTTTTATAATGTTAATTTAAAAAAAAATATATATTTTATGAATATCATGCCATAATATTTTTTATCTAATGGATACTTGCATTTTCAATCAGAGAATTTTAAAAAAACCTTTAAATTTAATAGAATAATACAACGGTGACAAAAACGTTCCATTTTCGTAGTATTTTTTATCGATTTGATTAGCTGTGGGAATTCTATTACCACTATAACCCGTAATTTTACTATTAATGCACCTAATTCATTAATGCACGCCATTACGCTCAAGACACCATATATTTACGAACACCTCACGTTTATCACCTGGCAGGCATAACTCATTAGCTAATGGTCATTTTTTGTTTATCACGCAATCACACATAACTAGAAGGCAGTTCATTGAAATGATAGAATAAGGTGACGAGGAAATATGACAAGAATGGCAGGGTTGCGAAATCGGATAAAAAAATTCTTTTTTGTAGCGACTTTAACTTCTACTCCAACTTATAGTTCAATTTATGTTTTATGTATGTTCTGGTTCTGATGCGGAAGACTGATCATTCTACCTTCATGTAATAAAATGATCAAGATACGCTGCACTTGGTGTACAAATGCAGTGCCCTATGCGGATAAGGAAAAGTAGTAGTAGTAGTAGTAGTAGTTAATGCATGTAAACTATGTTTTTTTAATCTTAAATTTTTTTTCACAATAATTTCTTGCGTAATAATCGATGTGCGTGCATGAGATGAATATTGAAAATGTGGAAGTAGCAAAAAGTGTGTCAGGACATAATGGTGTGGCGTTCTATCCTCTCTAACCTAACTCTCCGGTAAATTGCGTGATGGTTAATTCGTTGTTTATTGTCTCCCCACATCACGATAAAAAAATGAAACCCAGCTCAGAAGCAGTTTTATGGTTATATTTTGCAAATATCAGGATATTGCATTTTCGTCTTTGTTTCATAGCCAATATATATTATTATAATATCTGATATCAGCCCAGCATAGGTATAATCCAGTAATTTGTCTACAAGTATTTGTATTCGTTCAAAATGTTTTTGTTAAAAATAAATATTATCATTACCAGTTTTTAAAGGTTGTTAGTATTTATTGGCGTCGTGTTGGATTAATCATTTTTTTTTAATCGCCTTGGCTCACGAAAAAATAGTTTTCATCTAAAACGGTTTGTTATATAAAGGAGAAAATTTAAGTGTAAATTTAATTTGTCCAATAAAATATATAGTTAAACCGGTGTAAACAGGACTAGGGCGTCGGTCAATTTATTTATGATGACTCAAGAAACCTGAATCCCCCATTTTCTCAACCCTGTATCCAGCGGGGGATGAATGATTGTTCCACACGATGTTGCATCGTGATTGTGGTGTAGTGTAAGTAATGATTCGCTCGCGGAAACCCAGAGACAAGTAATCTCATTTCCCTGCGATGCTCTTTCAGGAGATAATCTGGTTAGAGAGACGGGCGCAACGGTGCCCGAGACGGTTAATCACAGCGGACTATTCAAATTCATCAAACAAATCGTGATTTGTGAAATTGCAAGACAGAACGGATTGACGACGACTTAGGTGTTTGGATTCTTACGCGATGTTTTGTCCATTCTTACTGCAGATTTCATTTTGCTGTTGTTTAGTTTTAGTTTACATAATTACGTACACAGGGTTTATTTCTAAACAAAACACATCCGTAGGATAGTTATCGACGGTCTGCCAGGACGGCGGTATCCACTTTCTCTTTCTTATCGTCTCCTGCGTTTAAATATTCAGATTTCCCAACACATACACCACACTCCACACACATGCAACAACACACATACACATGACATAACATAACCACTGTTTGCTCACTTCACGTCTTCAGAAATTTGTCTTGTACATTGTGTTGTCCACGTAATTTGTGTTATGTTCTATATGTTACCTTAATTTGAAAATTCTTTGTTAATTGTACCAAACATAGCACTGTGTGTATAACATTAAAAATAAAAATAAATAAATAAGAATTGTCCCACCAAGTAGTACAATTGATAACATACTTTTATTTCACATATATACCGTAGTCAGTTGGAAAACATGTAAGAGTGATTTCTCTGCAGCCTTTTTGGCTAATAACTCAAAATCGAATAAAAAGTAACAGTATGTATAAACGAGGGTTCAAAAACTATGAACTTCAGCTAATATCATGTTACTTTTAATACAATAAATAATTTCACAATTATTATCATTTTTTTAATTTTCCTCCCGTTTAAGTACAAATGGGGATTAAGGTTATAGCTAACTATAGAATCCGTAATGGACCCATCTCTAAGCTTAATAAGAAAAAAATAGTATTATCGTCATTAGTTCGGAGACCGCGGCTTCGCTGCTGCGGGCCCAGCCACTTGGAATCGGTTCCCGCGCATCCTCCCAAGTCAGGTCCACGATCCACAGCTCTGACGCAAACTACGTTTAAAAAAAGTATATCCAAATACTGAAAGCAAACATTAAGTACTGCATATTTGTCCTGTCCACAAATAATATACTTTGCCTTTCAAAAATGATCACTAAATCAATAATGTTTTGTGAATCTATAAGCTCGTAAAATGAATGTTTTCCGAAAGCATTAGAGAAATGTAGAAGTAGAAAGTGTTTTAATAATGGGCCTATAAAGTTTGAGTTATTATCGACCTGTCTGACTCTAATCACAATCACTAATCATCTATCACCCATTAATTATTATTATGTTGGCTATCAATAAATTAATATGGGCATCTTCTTTTATGTTTTGTCAGGGAGTAATTTTAACTTTAATTGGGTTAAATCATTAATGGCATACTTAATCAAGTCGTGTTAAATATACATCATAAAAGATTGTATAGGAACGTTAGAAAAACACGTTTATGTTTAGATAATGTGACTTATCTTTAGATTTTATTTGTATTATATGTGAGAGCATTCATTAACCAAGTAGGTATACGTTACACCTAATAAGCTTTAAAAATGCAGAACAAAGATTTATATATTTTGATCACTAATAGACAGAGAAAAATTGATATAAAAATGTTTTTGACTGCGTTTATCTCAAAAACGTTCCCGTCTATTTTTCATGGTGCACTTTCATAAAAATCTCACTACACACCTAAGAACTCCGTAATTTTGTAAAGGTAGATAATTCAAACATAATTTCCATAGATTATTTTGATTATGATAGGTCAATACTTATACGCCATGGTCGCGTTCACTTTCATCTACAATTTCGGAAATGAAGGAACGCTACCGAGTAAAGTAGGTACTAGGTAAAAGGTAAAATGTGTTTACTGCTTCCCCACGTTTTATGATGCAAAGCGAAAGTGATCAATTATTCGATATTAGATATCCACGTGATATGTCAGTCATGTTGCATCTCATACGATATCTGATAATACTCCATCTCCTCATGCGTGAGAAATGTTTATCTGTATCGAACCTTTATGTAAAAGATCGAAATTTATTTAATTATCAATAATTGAAGCTCTTGCCTTTACCGCATGAAAATAAACCCGAATCGTTTATAGAATAAATGTTTTTTTAGCTGCTTCAGAATCGGTGTCAGTGCCGACATTTCGGTATTTATTTGCTATAAAGTATGTAATATTTTTGCATTAGTTTTAGTTAATATAAACGTATGAAACAGATAAATAAAAGATAGGTTGTATGGTTACTAACTATCTTACTAGGTATACCCACACTTTGAACAATAATTAATTTTCGTTATGTAAATATTCCCTCACCATCAACTATCAACTGACAATAAGAGGATGTTTTTTTATTAAATATCAACGCATTGAGGTTAAACATTGTAGTCTTTAACTTTTCTAATTGAAACACGCCTCCTTTCATTAGCAATCTTAATCTTATTATGACAGTACTTACAGCGATGGCGTTTTTTACGTAATTTTTAAACTCAAAAAGTCAATAAACTATTGATTTTGACCACTCTGTAAGTTATTTTCTTTAAAAACACATTAAGAAACATAGTATGAATGAATTCTAGTGTATTTTTTCATGCCCTTTCACCGAAGTGTTGCCGAAAGACGACACTACAATGAATAATATTGTTTGATATTTTGCAAACTGTAAACCGTTCACGATTTTAACCACTGTTTTAAATGCAAAGTTGATAATCTGTCTTATTTTCTATGTAAATTTATTTCGGATTGTGGCATACAATGATCCAGTTTCTTGATCTGCCCTGTGAACATCGAGATTATCACTTTGTGTCGAAAGTTTTTGTTTTAATGCCCAATAAAATAATGGAATTAACATCAGACAGATTCGTGTTTGGAAAGCGTGTTTTCATTTTCTTTTACATAAATATTTGCGAACTGATAAATTATCATCAAGTCGTTGTTTAATTAGCAATTTTTACGAGTGTAGATATTATTTTACTAGAGAAACTGAAGTTAATTATAATTAAACCATTTTACATTCGTTTCACATAACATTCGCATTCTTAAAAATAATAAAATAATTTGTTTTCTCATTTAAATTAATTTCGCAATTATGTGTGTAGAAATTATTCCGAACTCTTTTTCAAGCTATGTGTAGATACATCCTACATCCTACATAGTAGTGAGAGCGATGAGGTAATATAAACTTTTTTTTTTATCAAATCCGATATTGAATGAAATTATGGTACCCGATCTCAATCAACAAAAAAGTGATTACATAGGGATTTATCGTCAAATATGTAAACTTGAATTTTCTATGCGATTTGAATATTCTCACCTGTATATTATTACAGCTTACCATCTCAATAAGATTTCTACAACATGTGATATACATTTTTGTAAAATTAAAGTGTAAAGTGATAACTTTAAATAATTTAATAGCAATCATTCTTCCTCTTCCTTAATGCTTAGATGTCCACAAACCACTCTACTCGACATCTTAGTTTCTGTTAAGATGTCAGTAATATGTTTCCCATACTGCATCAAGTTTCCATCAGTTTAACTTTGATATTTGAAGATCAGTACAGCCAATCATTAATCATGGTCCGACAATTTCCCTTTCTTGTTATTGTAATCACCTTTAAATTACTCTGTAATTACGACACAAATCACGGTCGGTCGATCGATATTGATCTGTTATGATCTTAATTGCATTTGGTGAACTATTTGTGGTGGCTTAAATGCTCCCGCTTTCTTTCACTCGTTTTTAGAGGGACAGAAAGAAGAAAGTAACCGAGGTAAGTTGTTTCTCTTTCTCCTTCTAACTGTTACTATTCCTACTGTATCGGCGGCTGTCGAGCGTGTAAAGGGAAACATTACCCTTTGTTAGTGGCACAATGCAGATGAGCTCGGTCTTTTTCGAGGGTCATTAAGTAACATCGATTATTACGTACGACGTACGATGCATGGAGAGATGATAAAGAAGTAGAATCATTATCTAACGTAATTTCATCCCAATCTTCATTTCAAATCACAAGTCTTTGATCCATATAGTAGATTGTTTTCTTCGTTTTGTCAGTATTTCTTCTGAAGAAGTTTTTTTTTGCAATAATCATCAAACCTCACAGTTCCTTAAATACTAACCGCTACTCAGAACCTCTACAACATTTTGAATCCCTGTTGACTATACCATATTCCTCAACCGTGTTACCTCTTTTTCACCCATAACCCTTTTACCTTTTCTTTCGTCCCGTTGGAGGTTATCAATGGTTATTTAACACTAAGCTGTGTTGATTTCACTTAAATTTTCATTGAAATCGTAATTTGGTATATTCAGCGCGTTAGTAACATTTCCGCATTCATCACAAGATTTTGATGCTTCTTTTGATGGTAAAGTACAGTGGGTACACGCGATCTTGAATGTTTCCAAAAACAATCGGTCATGTTTCTGATTCAGTTCTAACAAATGTTGCAAAATGTTCAAATTGCCGTGGGAAGATGATACTACTGTAGATACTACTGAAAATGAATTATGACCAATCGCTAAACGGCAACACGACTTGAGTGTAAAACGGTGCCTTTTGAGCATAAATTATGAAGCAAGTTACCGGAAGATGAAGTCGGAGCGCGCGCCTTGCACAGTTCTTGAAATCTAGGAGAAATTATAAATAGTTGGTAATGCATTTGATCCGAGAGTCGGTGTATCTGTGAAGGCATCCTCTCGTGGTCACGAGTGTTGGTGTTGGGTGCCTGCCTTCTCACGGGCCCGGCCCTTTGTCTAGCAACTAAATCACTAAATCGCTCATTCATCCTCTCTAATAGCTAATGGCACATTACACCGCCACCGCTCTGGAAGATGGTGCTTTTCTCTAATTTATTAGGAACTAATCGCGAGAGTTAAACTTCAGCGAAAGTCAGGCATCTTGTGATGCCCGCATTGTTGGTCCATTATATTAGTCTTGCCCATATTTTTATACGCCTAGGGCATCGTGGTACTTTTCAGTTTTGTTTTCCGTATAAAATTCGTCGTACAAACGCAATAAATCCGCCCGATTAAATGCTTTGTACGTCTTTCCATACTTTCTCTGTGGAATTCGACCCGTACTAGCGAGATTTATTATTCTTTTTTGTTGGCGTACATAATAAAACGGTTATTTTTTAATACTGTTATTTGTTGTAAGTCACATTTCCCGATGCTCACTACGAATAACAATGAACAAGTGAAAACATTTCGTAATATTCCCTTCTTGTAATAAATAACAATTTGACCGCTATCTGATATCGGTAATCACTTGATGGCACACGACAGTAATCATATTGTTTCTCTATTCGGTAAATAATACTATGTAGGTATTATGTACCAATACAATGTCACGTTATTATTGTAACGGTAAAAACATTCATATTTTAATGTTTAAACTATATACTTTTTTATATTGTGTATGTTTTCATAGAATATTATCTAGTGGGTAGGTATAGATTTTTCTTCTTATTGTTTTAGTTAGTTTTTAGTTATTAATCACTGGAACATGTAATGTAAAACAAATAAAGAAACCCCTAAATTCGTATTATTTCATTATTACTATTATTATCAAGCTATTTAAATGGTAAAAAAATAGAAATATTCTTATTATTATGGTTTTTTGTTTCAACATTCAATGACCTTTATGTCGATGACAACTGAAGTTATTACATAATCTCGTCCCTAAATCACATTGATATCTAGGTAGGTCAATCATCTAAAAATGACAACGATCACCAATCGAAAAGAAAAGCTTAATCATTTTCCGTGTCGTTTTATAAGCTTTATATAACGAATTATTATCATAATGTACGTGTATTTTCTTTCCATGTTTATAATTACTTTTTTACCACATTAACATTTTAATGAGAATTACACATTTATATAATCACTACGTGCTTATCTATCTCCGACAGTATTTAAAACCTAATACTTGAGGTATTTGTGCTTTCTCCACTTTGTTGCCATATGTGAGAGCAATAATTAGCCAAGTTAATTGCTATAATTATTTCTAGTAGCATTTACATTTACTTGAAATCGAAGGAAAATCTTATTTTGTTACGTAAAAATTCGTAACGCGTAAAAATGGTTTTCTTGTGCCTACAAAGGAGTGCCACGGTTCTTCTGTTATTGTAGATTACACACATTTTCTCGCAGCCAACAGCTAAATTTAAAAGAATAAACGTACAAAATATCTGCCCTTGCCAAGAATTGTTTGGCATATTTCTATAGCCAAATCTCAAAAATAAAATAAAAAATGCAATAAACATTACCTGCTGTAACTAAATGAAATCTTTAAACATCGCTTGATAAGTTTATAATACAAATAATTTTAAAATGTTATTATCAGCGCCAAGTTACACGAGAGTCCAATAAAATGTTAAAATTAAAATATCCACTGTTCTTTGGTTAGAATTAGATTTATGCTGTACAAACTACAAACACCTCATGTGTGATTTAAATGATACCATGATATCTACCAAGTATTTTAGCTACAGCATCGTGTCAAGAAATCGTAAATAATCTCGCGTAGGGCACGTATAGAATGTACATCACTAGTACTCGTATCACCAGCCAATAGGAAATACCAGCGCCATTACCTGTATTCCGTATGTAATATTATGATGATACTCCGTGCATGTTACGTGAAGAAGACATCAGTTCGTGATGACGGCTGATGTTCCTGCCAGCTGAGTATATTCCTCCCCGCAACAATTCGCTCGTGGTTCGTGTTTCCTCTCGCCACCACACACTGTGATGAGATATACATCATTAGTAATAGTGATAGAAGTCGACAGCCGCACCCATCAAGCAAGGCTAGCGTTTAACAAAAAGTCAAAGATTTTTGGTTCTAAGAACATCAATTTAAAACTACGCAAGAAACTTGCCAAAACATGTATGGGATCGTAAAAGACTGGAGGCCTTTTAGATGTGGTGCTACATAAGAATGTTAGGAATCACGCGGAGAGGCCACATCACAAGTGACGAGGTTCTCAGAAGAATCGAAGGAGGAA